>JAKCPI010012693.1:0-76672 GCA_023213315.1 Euborellia annulipes
ATCTGGTGTGACTGGCGCACAGCACACAACTTTCTCTTACCTTCGGTAATCGAAAGTTGTGAACTGTGCTTGTCACACCAGATTTTTTGTGTCGACATGTATTTAGTTCCCGGCAGTAGGGAATATTTGAATTCAGATGTAAAATTTATAAGTATGGAAAAATATTTATATTTTGTAACCATGACAACCATTTTTCCTATCTTTCCTATGAAGCACAAGAGTAAAGTGTGCTTCAAACAATTTTGAGGGCAAAACGAGAATATACATTTGAAAGTGCATCAAAAAAATAATTGATTTTTGAATTTTAATCAAAATCGTTAGAGCGAATTTTGAGAAAATCGAAAAAAACTGAAAAAGTACATCAGTAAAGTACTAGTACTCTTTGGCCGATTTTGATTAAAAGCTTATTTTTTCCGGTCCCGGGGAGTGTTTAACTTAAATATAAAATTTCAGCCTCATAGCTCAATTCCTCAGCTTAAAAGTGAACACAGCACACACACACACACACACACACACACACACACACCCACAGACAGACCATGTCGCGAAACCACTTTTTTGGATTCAGGGGACCTCAAAACGTGAAGATCCATCAAAATCTCGACATCGAATTTTTTGACATGAATCCAATACTTTCTCTCTTATATATTACATATATACATAGGTAAGAGAAAGTAAAAATAAATAATACATTGTTATAGTTTTAAATTAAAAAAGATCTGTAAAGATGCGGTTCGAAAGTAATGTCTTCTTCTTTCTTTCTCGTTATTATTCCCGCGGTGCAGGGTCGGCGGTAAAGGGGTCGGTGGAATGGGTTTTTTTGTGCCCGGAAGAAATAGAACAGGCCGGCCCGTCGCACGGTCTGACGCCTGTTGAAAATATAGATGGAAGGGACTGACATGTAAAGAATAGGACTGTCAGTCCCAGCTCGGGTAGCTCGTGGTCGCCATCCACGTACCCACAAGATGTGGGCCCCTGAGCAATTCGAGAGTAATAGGTATGAGGTTAAAATAAAAATTGTAATTATTATGATTCGATTTTGAAATCCTCTTCAAAAGGTAAAAAATTTCTAAACTTAATTACAAAAAATAATTAAATTTATATAACAACTTATTTCCTTATAATTTATGCAAATTTTAATAAAAAAAAAAAATATTTGAATTTTGAATAGTACAGTATTATAATTATATTTTATTGATTGAAAAATATGAAAAAATTCGACCTAAATTTGACTTTATCAAATGGCCTAATAATATTTAAAGAAACCAAGGGAGCTGGGACGATTAAATTAAGAAGAGACAGAAAACAACCAACGGCTGCTTTCCACGATAAAATAATTTATTAGCAAATATTTCGGCATGCCCAACCCAAACCATCTTCAGTGCATCAAATTATACGATTGTGGAACGTTTTACAAAATTATTAAACCACATGAGAAGCCATTCTATAGCTGTAAATTTATTTGAGAAATCACTTCTGAAGTTGACACACCTCTGTCCAAATATGTAACAAGTGTTTATAATCAATAAATAATTTAAAACAAATAACCGAGTGTTTTTATTTTAATTTTCAATTATCCTAATTAATATAAAAATATCGAAAACGTGTGTTTTTAGATAACTATTTTTTCTTTTTAATAATTGTTTTGTATTTTTGATAAAGTGCATTGGACTGGGAATGGTTAAAGTCGTAATAAAAACAAATATTTTTACTTTCTCTTACCATTTTAAAATTCTAAATTTTTTGTGACTAACAACAAAAAGAATTTGATATAATAATTCGGCGTTTCTAATTTAAATAAAATAACTAAGATAAGCCTAAATTTTTAGAAAGGTTAGGGGGGGCACCCGGGGGGGGCCCCGGGGGGGGGGGGGGGGGGGGGGGGTTTTAATTTTTTTTTTTTTATAAATTTTTTTTTTTCTGAAATTTTTTTTTTTTTTGCGGGGGAATTTTTTTTTTTTAAGTAAAAAAATTTTTTTTTTTTTTAGAAAATTTTAATTTTTCCCCCCCTGGGAAACAAATTTTTTTTTTTTCCGCCCCCCGCGGGTTTTTTTTTTTTTTGAAAGGAAATGATATTGTTTTTTTTTTTTTTTTTATATAATATTTTTATTTTTTTTTTTTTGGGGGGGGGGGGGGTAGAATGATTAAATTGATTTAAATTAAAAGTAAACTCGTTATAATAAAATGAATTTTACCTAAAATCAATAATCCCCTTCCCTAATTAAATTTAACGATTAAGAAATTTTCATTCGAATAAGAACCTATAATAAGGCATTCTTAAATCGATCGAACAGTTAAAATGTCAGAATGTCAAAACCAACGAATGGAATACTTGAATATGAATTTCTATAAAACTCAATATTTCACTGTCTAAAAATTTTAATAATAATAATAATAATAATTATTATTATTATTATTATGAAATAGCCTTTAATGGGTAAAATTATATAAAAGATATTTCTACAATAGCCAAGATAATATAAAATTTTGATTATGCTTTTTTTTTTTTTTTTTTTAAAAAATTTTAATTTGAAATTTTATTAAAAAAAATTTTTTCAACCTTTGGGGAAATTTTTTCTCTCTAACAGTATATATTTTTTAAATAATTTGGTGGAAAAAAAAAAAATTTTTTTGGTATACAATAATAGATTAAGTCCTCTACCTCTTTTTTAAGGAACATAAGTAAGCAAAGGTTAAAGTAATAATTGGTTTTTGGTTTACTTTTTAATTTGCTTCATTCATCAAATTGATGGATTAAAAGTCTTTTATTACATTAATAAAAATACATTTGAGTCTCTATTTCATTAATAATAAAAAAAGAAGGCTCATTACAAATTCATATTTGTTTCTGAATTCAATAATTCTCTCTCTGATATTCAACTTGAATGTTTCTTTCATAAACAAATTACGAAACATTTGTTTTTAATTTAAAAAAAAAATTTATCTCTTTTATGAATAGAAATAGTGGGAAAAAAAAATTGAGATGAAAATTGATTAATTAAATAAAAAAAAATTCTTTCCGGCGATGAAAAAAATATGTCAAATATAAATACTATTCAAATTCTCAATTCCATCGAGTAAAAATTTTATTGTTATTTAAAGTCTCTTCTATTTGATTTCATAATCCAAAACCTTTGCTCGAGCCCTTAAGGCATTGTAGAAGAAAGATATAAATAAATAGGAGATGAGGAAGAGTTGGCAAATGAGGCATGTATGGCAGGTAAGATGGAGTGGGAGCAGTTCCGGCTCCGGCTGTCTTCTATCAGCTGACGGTCGACAGCAATGTTGTTTTAAACGTCCGTCCGGTGGGAATTGAACCCCCCCCCCTCAAGATGATCTCCCTCGGCTGTCGAAACGTCTTCCAATGATATGATCTATGTTTATATCATCATCTTCTTGGGTGGTCAATCACTTGAGAGGATCTGCATCTGTCTGTCTGCCTTGGTCCAGTTATAATTAGTATGTAATTAGATATCACTAATATTTTACGATAAATAAAATTTGTTTTTAAATAAAAAAAAAAAAAAAAAAAAAAAAAATGGAACACTTTTGACTTCCAACACTTGAGTAACAGAAAATTATTCTATGAACCCAGGGGCGTCATTTGAGTGAGGGCAGAGGTGGCATTTGCCCCTGCACACACTGCTGCCGAAACAGAGTTGTCGGCAGCAGTGTGTGCGGACCCAACCTATGTATTCCTATGGAGGTGCACACACTGCTGCCGACAACTCTGTGTATTCCATAGGAATACATAGGTTGGGTCCGCCACCGGACTCAACTCAAGTCAAGTCAGCTCCCGGCAAGGGCGGATCCAGAGGTGTTTCTCGGAGGGGGGTAATCTGGTGTGACTCGTCGCACAGCACACTATTTTTTTTTAATTTCGGTAATTTAAAAGCGCATTCTGTACTTGTTTGCCAGAATATAAATACACATCAAATTTTTAAGAATTAATTTTTAAAATTTTACATTAAAATTAAATTTTTTTGCGAAAAAAACGTATTTTTTTCGAATCTCGGGGGGGGGGGGTAATTACCTCCTTTACCCCCCCCCCCCCCTTGTATCCGCCCTTGGCTCCCGGTGTGAAGCCATCTTTATCTCGAATATTCTGGCTTCGGTTAGTTTGGTTTTCACTCAAAAAAGTTTTATAAAGTTAAAATCTAGTAGTTTCACTATAGTGTAAGAAAGGATGTTATTTGCTCATTGCCAAGAAACTAGCCTACACCAATCCTTCACTATTGTGTGTCTACGAGAGGAAAAAAAAATTGTTTGGGACAAGGGCGGATACAAGGGGGGAGGGTAAAGGGGGTAATAACCTCTCCCCCCCCCCCCGAGATTATAAAATTTTAAAAACTATTACTTAAAAATTTGATTTGTATATAATATGGTAAACAACTACAGAATGCACCTTTAAACGGATAATAAGAAAAAATTGTGTGCAGTGCGACCAGTCACACCAGAATACCCTCCCCCTCCCCCGAGAAACTCCTCTGGATCCGCCACTGGTTTGGGACTAATTATCGTACCTTAGTTAATTCTTAATTTGTCCTTGACCACCCGTTCAAAGGTAAAGCATTAGGTTTTGCTTCTAGAGATCGAAGGTTCGCATCAAAAAAATATTATCTCCAGTAAATTGGCTAACAATTAATTGAAATAAGAGGGACGGGGACTGAATGGCCACAGAAGAGGAGAAAAGGAACATGCCAATCCGGTGATTGTTCTGAAGCTTGTTTTATAGGGGGAGGGTAACATAAATTAACTAAAAGAAAATTAATTTTAGCTCGGTAACTCGTGGTCGCTATCCACGTACTCATTTGTAAGAGTGAAAAAAGAATATATGGGCATAGTAGTATATAAATGCATTGTTATTTTTGTTGAAAAAAGTAACACTTTAAATAAGAAAAATAAATATTATTTTAATATCTTAAGATATATTTTATAAATAAATAAGATTTTTTTGTTAAATATTTAGAAAGAAAATATGGCAAACACATCGATAGACACAAGTGTTTTTCATCTATCTCTTGCCAAGAAAGGAATTATATATGAAAATGGGTTTGAAAATTCGAATACAAGAAATAGACCTAATTGTTTTACCAAACGTTTTTAAAAGATTATTTATTTTTTGTCATAATAAACCCTAACATTATGGGACAACCTTAACAAAATAAAAACATGTTTTGAGTCAACAAACATTTTAGGGTTTTTTTTTTTTTTTTTTTTTGTAACAAAGTGAGATGTAGAGAAAAGAGAATTACCCCTTCCCCTTTCTCGTTCATTCGTACGCTTAATTTGCAAGTGGAAAGAGATGTTGGCTGTAAATCTGTAAATTTACTCATCTCTCTTTACGAGGCTTGTGAGTGTGATGTGACCCCCTCGATCCTGTCCTCCTCTCACCCTTACGTCATAAACATGAACCGTTTTTAACGTAAACTGTCGACGCTGATGTCGTTGAGGCACTTCCTGGCCACATGCTGGACCCTCATCTTCTTTTCTTTTTATTGTTATGGGAAAAACAAAAAAATATTTTACAGCTTTTGAACGTTTGTTCGAAAAATCCTGATAAAATCAGCGGTTTATTTACAATTCACAGAATCTAATGTGGATGGTCGCACAGCAAACAACTTTCTCTTGCAATTGCATATATTAATAATAATATATAATTGAAAATATTCATAAGTAGGTGTGTATTAATGGACAAAATAGTTCGGGTATGAGAAATAAATAAAAATATTTAAACTATATCTATAACTATTGTACATCTTCAGGTGTACGTTACACAATCTTATTCTTTAGGAATGAGGTTCAGATCTGCTTGGGCTAACAATTGAAGGGATGGGACGCAGACCCACAAATATATAGTTCTGAGACATTTCAATTTTAAACTTTGAAAACAAACAAAACTCCAATAGGAAGTTTGTTTGCTACTGTCAGAGCACTCTAATGGCAATATCATGCTGAGAAACAAATTGCACAACTAGCACAGACCTTTGCTCAATTGATGGCTGCAGCCGACGCCTTCAATTAATGAAGAAGGAAAAATAAAGCAGCCAGAAGGAAATTAAAGATAAATTGCTGTTGACCTCGACTTTTCAGACTATTCTTCCGAACTTCCTCAGGACAGGTATTATGTTCGCCGCGTGTTTAGACAGAACTGTTGGCGTATACTGTGGTGATGGACAATCGCCAAAAGATGGATGCAAGCTCTCTTGTGAAATAATGTTCATTGAAGATTGTTCTATCTAAACTTGCGGCGAACACAATCCACTGCTGAAGAAGGTATAGAAGAACGTATTTTATAATATCTTATATATATATATATATTTCGTATCCAAATGGCTTAAATAAAATCATAGGACTGTCTGGGATCCGAACCCTCGACCCTTGGTACACAAGGCCATCACGCTAACCTCTACACCAAGCCAGCGGGCAAAGCGATGATTATAAAGTAACAAACTTTTTAAAATTGAATTAAGTAAAAAAGCAATAGGTGACTAATTTCTAATTATAAAATTTTATCAAATTTCTTATTTAATCAGATAAAAATTAATTATTAAAGAAAAAATATATATTTTAATTGTATAAATTATTCTAATTACAGAACCATTTCGAATGTTGTTTTGATTTTACAATAACTGTTAAAATAGAAATATGAACATTAACGGCGCCATCAAATTTATTTCAATCATGATATTTAATTTATTCATTTATTGACAAAATTATTATGAATAGAAGAACTAGCTAAAAACTCGATATTTTAAATTTCGTTAAAATCCATAATATGAATATTGATTAGATAAAATGCCAACGTAGTGAATTATATATCTACTCAATATAGAACGTTCACATTTAAAGAGAGATGTTAGTTGCCTTGCAGGCACATCGGACGCCGGTCGGCCGGATGGTGTTTGTTTTCGCTTTAACGCCTACCAAATTTGCAAGATATTTTACGGCGCGGGAATTTGCCATATGGCGAAATTCTTCTCCCGGCAAAAGAATTTTTGAAATGGCCGTTCACGTTCATGTTTTTTAAAACGTTCTCTCTCTCTCTCTCTCTTGCATTCCCCACGAGTCAAGCATTTCTAACAAATAGGCTAATGGCCTAAAAAAATATTTGTTTTGGAATCATCCGCCTCCGAGGATTGCTCATTCATTATTTATCAGAGATAATATTAAATTAAAAAATAATTTATATACGGACACGTTTTTGAATCATTCATAAATATTATCTAAGACCTTGATAATAATTATGATACTATCTATCATTCACTCATTTATAAATTTCCTATTGTATAATAATAATATTACTTAAATAACCAGCATATAGAATTGTTAGGCAAGGTGTCAGTTTTATTATTAGAGATTCAAAGACAGCGAATTTTTTTTAAAATTTCATTTAAGGTCTTTTTCGGCAAAAAAGGTCATTTAGACTATTGGTAGCCAATCCAATTGAAACAAATTGTCGCAGGAGACGGAATGCGAACCTGAGACCTTTGGTATAAAAAGCCACTACACCAAGGCCCGAGGGCACAGCGAAATTTAAAAAGAAAGCAAAAAATTGTATTTTATTAATTATAATAAATAAATCTCTTCATTTATTTTTGAAGAATTATCTAAGATTGGCTTCGATTATTTTTTATTCAACACCTAGTTAAACCATAAAGGAAAGAAAAAATCAAACAAAAAATAAATTAAGTATATCGTTAATTACAATCTTTAAAAATAACATCAATGGGCAACTGATAAGAGAAGCAATCACCGAAATCATTACAGTTAAACAATTCCAAGAGTGGTGAAAGCTCGAGTGGGAGACCCCGAGGAATCAGCGCGTTGAACGTCCCCTGGTAGCCATCGGTATATATCAAATATTTGAAAACATAATATAATAATCCTAAAACCCCAGAGAGCGCAAATAAAAACAAAAAAACAATGAAAAGATGTTTTTTTTTTTTTTTTAATTTGCACTCTCGGCTGCTGAGGCCATTTAGGGGTATATATTGAATATTTATTTTAAATTATGTTATACCGATTGCTACAGGGGACGTTCAACATGATTATCCCTCGAGGTTACCAACCCGAGGTTTTGCCTCGCTTGCCACAATACATAGATATGAGAGGAAAGAAAAAGTAAACACTAGAACAATAAAGAAAGAACATACTTTAGAACAATAAAATTTTCTTGATGAAGGCTGGATGCAGTTTAAATTTTTAGTTAAATTTTCACAAATAAATAAATAGGAACCAAGTGATAGAGTCTAAACGCCATCACATGCCGAAAAATACATTAAATAAATACTCGTAGTAGATAAAAAAAAAAAAGTGTAATGTTTTTTTTTTTTTTTTTTGAGGAAATTCATTAGGGCTTACATACTGAAAGAAAAACTAGAAAATTAAGAATGATTTTTGTACTTAATTATTTTAATACAGTAGTGGTTGAAATTCATAAAAGCATATTTTGATTTTCGTAGAGCCTAGGCATTTATGATCACGATTGTTATGAATACCTTTTCCAAAAGAGTTTAATTCTAGGAGGCTTTTTTTTTTTAAATTCAATAATGAATTAATTCTCTTGAGGTTTATTTGTATTTGTTACCAGCAGCCCGCTCGTTTATTTCCTCGCCTCGGGATTTTATGACGGCTTCGAATAATTCGAACAAACCAAACCAAGTCAAACCAGGCAGACAGACAATGGCGAGAGCGTAAAGCCGTAGCTCATTTCCGGATGCATCATATAAACGACACGTGTCCTACGTGCCGTATTATTAGCAGGCAAATAAAAGCGTGCCGTGCAAACAAACATGGCCGCCGCCGCCGCAGCCGCGGGGTCCGCGTTCCTATGTTTACACAAAGCCTGGCAAGCAGGCCAATCGCATTGCTCTCTCTCTCTCTCCCTTGCTACTAACCCCCTCTCTCTCGATTTTCTCTCTCACTCGCACAAATTGGATCAACTCGCCATTTCCGCCTCTCTCTTTTTTACAAAGGGAAGGGAGGTTTATTTCTTGGTAGTTATTTAGTTCGTTAGTTTGACTTGATAAAAGGTGTTTCCCGTGAAAACTTTCTTTTTTATTTGACTGTCTGGTTTGTAGAGAAACTAAATTTGAATAATGGTAAGGTAAGTAATATAGGAAACAACAAAGAATAGGTGTTCCGAACTATTTTATCGGTTTCTATATTTTTTTTATTGTAGTAATTGAATATTTGATTAAAACTGTAGTAATGTATTCAGGATAATAAGGAATAATTTCCCAAGAAGAATGCAGCCAAATCTAATCTAATGAAATCAATTTGGCTGCATTCTTCTTGGGAAATTATTCCTTATTATCCTGAATTTTTTTTTATTCTGAAATTTTCAGATTAAAAACAATGAATGTCTGACTTATTTGTACTTTCTCTTAACGATATTTAAAGAGAAAGTATTGTATTCAAGATTTCGAGATTTTGATGAAAATACACATTTTGAGACTCTCGGCGAGTAATTGTAAAATTTTAAACTTTTAAAAAAAATTTTCCTCACTGGGTCCACTTTCTCCCACTCTGACTATTCAGCGAGAGAACAGGCACATACACACAGGGACAGAAAGTCAGTGGCTTGCGCTTTATATATAATGATTTTCATTTTTCTTTCAAAATTGTTTGAAGTCCACTTTACTTTTGTATTTCAAAAGAAAGATAGAAGGAATAGTAACAAATTATAAATATTTTTTTGTTTTATAAATTTTACATGTGAATTCTAATGAACAGTGAGTGCCACAATTAAGTCCCCACCGTTTTTTAATACTAATAGGATTTGTAGGTGAGTATCTGGACATCAATTTCCTAAAGCAGTACGATGCACTTCTCAAAAACACTCGAGAAATTCGACTTTGAAGATTTCCGAGTTATTTAAGTTGGAATAATTTGGACACATTTTCAGAGCAGCTTGTCGCTCCGCATCTTTTTTTTTATTTCAATCCTCTGTGTATAAATTTCTTTTGTATTTGTAATTAACACTCCCTACACTCTAGAAATATGAATATACCGTATTTATATACAGGAAATTTGGAACAAAAAATGAAAACATCTTATTGTTAAATTTTTAGACGAGTCGTTTCATATATCAAATTTAATGTGCAGCGAAACGGTGATACGAGCGAACGGCTCTGAAAAAAGTGGATTTCGCATCATGGCCTGTCTGTGTGTCTGTTAACAAAATATCTCAAGAACGAAAAAAGCTAGCAAATTGAAATTTAATATATTAGTCACCCCCCTTGGACCTGACACGAAGCTTTTGAACAAAATCGACCAAAAAGTACTAGTACTTTTTCAGTTTTTTTTTTTCGATTTTCTCAAAATTGACTAATGATTTTGATTAATCAATTATTTTTTAGATTCTCTTTAAAATGTATATTCCGATTTGGTCCTCGAAATTGTTCGACTTTTCTCTTTCTCTCCCCCTTTCTCTTGTACTCAAGGGCGGATCCAGAGGAGTTTCATGGGGGATATCTGGTATGACTGGTCGCACAGCACACAATTAATTTCGGTAATTTAAAGGTGAATTCTGTACTAGTTAATTAACTAGTCAAAATATACAGCATATACAAATCAAATTTTTAAGTATTAATTTTTAAAATTCTACATTAAAAATAAAATTTTTTCCAAAAAAAAAAAATATATATTTTTATCAAATCTCCGGGGGGAATTACCCTTTTTACCCCCTTCCCCTTGTATCCGCCCTTGTTTATACTTCATAGGGAAGAGAGAAGAAATGGTTGCCATGATAAAATATAAATATCTATATTTTCCCATGTTTATAAATTTTATTAAATCTTGAATTTTAATATATTGATGGAAGCAAAATAAATATATGTCGACACAAAAAATCTGGTGTGACAAGCATAGAACACAATTTTCTCTTACCAAGTTAGTCATACCATAGGTAAGAGCAAGTTGTGTATTGTGCGACCAATCACACTAAGATTTTTTTATATATAAAATTCACATTTAAATAGGTTACTAAATTTAGTTACGTTTTTTCTTATAATTCTTTATTCTCTTAAATTATTTTGATTCGTTAGACGTCCCGTGGGGAGGGCCAAATGCTCCTCCCATTTCACTTACTGCTGGCCACGCCTAACTATTATCATGCCGGCGTTTGTCTTTTCCATCCAACTTTTATATATTAAACATAATGGAATTTATTGATCATTTATTATTGAAATTTTTTATTTAAATTTAAAAATAAATACTAAAGTATTACTGTATATCATAATTAATTTCATTTCATTGAAACAAAGGTGTTTATTTTTTTTCTTTTAATTGAAACGACACACTCATACGACATTATACAAATATTTTTGATGATTGGGGAAAGCAGGACATTGATGATTTCTGATATGATCGGCGTATAACTCTAAATATTTGAAATATCATAAGTGAATTGACCAATTTTTTTTTTATATGGGCTTAACAGTATAGATCACGGCTTCCCATTCACATTTCCACCTTACATAAAGAAACTTAAAATTTGTAAATTATAAAATTAATGATATACAGTCATCACTCGATTATTCGAAATCCAAAGGACTATAAAAAAAAATTCGAATTATCGAGTTTTTGAATTATTAAAAAGTTTGAAAATTGGCGATATCTTTTTATTTGATCCAGTTTCCACGGCTGCGATGATTTTTTTTTCAGGCACAGTAAGGTAAATGTATTTCTGCCTTGCATTCATTGTTATTTATTAATTTATTTATTAATGCATTACGGCGAACAGCTGCCATGTCTTTTAGCCCTTACAACAATTACAATACTTGAGTTACAAAAAAAAACTCATTCTTCTTCATATTCCTTTCATTATTTCATTACTTCATATTGATCACTTCAAAAAAAAAAAAAAAAAAAAAAAAAAAAAACTCGTTTCTCTATATATACTCATTGTTACAAACTAAAGAGAATTGGGAAGTCAATAACTGAAAAGAAGTAAACATTAGCGGAAAATGAGGAGTAAACATTGCAAAGAAAAATTCGAATTATAAAGAGGGTAAGTGGCCTAGTTCGAATTATAGAACAATCTCTCCTCTTCTTCTTCTCTCCTCGCCTAGTCCCGCAATGCGGGGTCGGCAGACCTCACTCTTTCCCTCCAAACCTAATGTGAGTTTTTGCGACTGAAGAAATAGGACAGGTCGGTCGGTCGCACGGTCTGACCCCTGTTGAAAAGAGGAAGAAAGAGACAGGCATTTAAAGAACTGTCCCAGCTCAGGCAGCTCTTGGTTGCCATCCACGTACCCACAAGATGTGGGCCCCTGAGCAAAACATTCTCTCCTCCTATTGTTACAAAAAGGATTTCGAGTTATCAAGCGTATAAAAAATATAAAAAATACAAAGCATTTTTTCGATTTACCGAAGTGTACAGCATGGGCGTAACTAGGGGGGGGTCCCTGGGCCCCTCCCCCAGAGAGCTCGTGACCCCCTCCCCCTCCCAGAAAGCTCCCCGACCCAAGAAAAATTAAGTCAATATGGAAGACCCCATGGTCTTCCAGGCCCCGACTGGTCCCATGGGCTCCCCAGCCAAATTTCCTAGTTACGTCCATGGTGTAAAGTTGAAGAGTTCATATTATCGAGAGTACTGTACATTAAAAAATTATTTCCGAAAAACGTTTTAGTTTGAAATTGATTGTTTTTCTGTTTCTTAGCTATACCATAGTAGACTATTTCTAAAACATGTTCTTTTGATTAATAGAAAGAGAAAATTTCGCAAGAAAAAGAAAATTCGTTTGAAGACAATACCATAATAGAATTTATTAAATAAAAGAGAGGGATGTCTCTTTTGTCCTTGATGGCGATGGTGTACTGGAGAGCATCTGGAGACCCATACACCCCATCTCTCATTCCCTCTCTCTTTCTCTCTCTATACTTGGATCCCTTCCAGAACCCAAAGCTTAAAGCAAACACTCACCCCCCTAGAAGGGCCCACACGTCACAATGGCCGGATTACCATAAGGTTGTTTTTTTTTCGAGCAGAGGTCGGGTCACTTACCGCCGCGGTTTTAATTTGCTGGCCGTGTTTTTCTTTGTGTGAGGTCTATCTCTACGGGAACGGGGTGGACCTCACCCTCGCCAATTTGTGGTCCAGCTGCTCTGATCCCTCTCTCTTCTCTCTCTCTATTTGCCTAGCATTAGATTAAAGCGTGCAAATAGCCAAGCGTCAGTTTGCTTTTGACTTGAAACTTGCAACAGCAAATATACACTCTCTCTCTCTCTTATACACTTCATATATTTGCAGAATATTTGACTTATTCAATAAAATCCCAACTAGAAATATCATCCCTAGGGAAGAATTATAATTAAAACAACTATCATCTCATTAACAACTACATGTTTTCATTGTTACATTCATTTAAACAAGTACTCTATTATCATTAGTTAAGCAATGACCTAAGGACACAAAATGAATGATGTAAACATCAATTTTCATTTTCGAAATAATTATGAAAAACTAGAAATTTTATATATGGTAGTCCTTGGTTTTCCCGTTGACTACTGTTCAATCTTATCTCTTCAGACCTTATGCAATAAGTTCCTTAAAAAAAAACACAAAAGTTTTTTATATAACCCAGACAGTTGGAATATCGCAGTAATATTGCAGCAATATTGACAATATTGCAGCAACTACCTGCTCAAATAGCAATATTGCCGCAATATTTTTGCACTGTTGCAAAGAGGCAGCAATGTTGCTGCAATATTCATATGTCCGCCTAGCTTGGAATATTGCCAATATTTTGCAAGATTTGAAATATTCCTGCAATATTGGTAATATATGCATGATTCGCAATGTTTCTGCAATATTGCTGCAATATTCCAAGCTGCCTGGGAAGTTTATTTTGCTAATTTCACACATTTGAATATTGCTCCAAACTTCATCTTTGGAATTTTATTCATCGTATCAACATATTCTATAATTTTTATCAAAATGATTATTTTTTAGAATTGACCGGCAGGCCTGGCAGTGGAGACCAACAGTCACTAAAATCGTTTCAATTAAGTGAGCCAAGTGCGGCGAAAGATCCGAATGGTGACCTCTAGCAATCAGCGTGATGGAACGTCCCTCGGTACCAATCGGTATTTTGTGTATTAAAAAAATATAGACCTATAAATAAAATGAAATACAACAGCCACTTCACAAATTGTTTTATAAATAAAATTCACCCCTAAATGCCTCTAACCGAGAGAGCAAAATTAAAAAAAAAAAAAAAAAAAAAACATTTTTCAACATCGAGCTATATTTTCTAAATTACCTAATTGGTTAGCATATATCATTTAGAAAAATTTCATTGCTCGAAACGGGAAGTGAAGTTCTCCAGCATCTATACCTTTGTGTTTTTTTTTTTTTTATAAAAAAAACATTCACACTTTTTTCTCATTCACACTCACATTCACACACACATTCACACAGTCTTTTCGGCAACTTAGGCCATATAAGACTTTGACGATAACCGTTGTAGAGAATATATCTATTGTGGGGTCAGGCATTTCTATTTAAGCCATCTGGTATCCAAATGGCTTAAATAAAATCATCGGACTGCCTGGGTCCGAACGTTTGGTATAGAAGGTAGACCTTTGTGTTAATTGAGGGTCATTAATTTTGATAATCAATTAAATATATGGGGGTTTAACTCTAGAGTAAAGAGAATATGCTCATTTTATTATTTTTAACAAGCTCTGAAAGAATTCTAGATGAGGTATCAATATTTGTAAAGGATTCTTTATGGTAAATGAGTATTTGAAAGAAAAAAATGTCTAATCTGCCATTTGAAATTTTATTATTTATAAAATTTTCCTTTTCTAGATTATATTCAACTTCATTAATTGGTATTAATTTCATTATTCTCCCGAAGTGAAGAGAAAAGGGATATTAAAATACAACTACTATTACTACCACTACTAACACTTGCTGGCGGAGTTGTCAAAACATTGATAAAATGACAAAATTCAAATGCAAAACGTATATCTCGATTATGGTTAGAGATATCGAGATGATGATGAATCTCTAACAGAATTCAATTCAACATCAATCAGTCAGAGCGGCGCTTCGTTCAATTATTTTACTTTTTTTTATTAATACTCATACCATTCTTTAATATTCTTTAATTTTTATTTATTTATTTTTTATTTTTTTTATTTTTTTTTTTTTTATAAAAACATTCACACTTTTTTCTCACACTCACACACACATTCACACAGTCTTTTCGGCAACTCAGGCCATTTAAGACTTTAGACGATAACCGTTGTAATTAATATACATATATGGGGTCCAGGCATTCTTATTTAAGCCATTTGGTATCCAATTGGCTTAAATAAAATCATCGGACTGCCTGGGGTCCGAACCCGCGACGTTTGGTATACGAGGTTAGCACGCTAACCTCTACACCAAGCCCCAAGGGCCTTTAATTTTTAAGATTTTTATTTAAATTGCATATTAGGCTAATAATTTTTTTTCTATTAATTAAGGACTAGCCGCGTCGCCCGCCTGCGGCGGCTCTCGCCTTTTTATTTTTTTTTTTATTTTGCCTGTTCGCCATAGGCCATCCCGCCAGTTTTAAAATTATACAAATATTATACATTAATACAAACATTAACAGAATACAAAAACGTTAATAAAAACAACACTAATATAACTAAACACACAACAAAACCACTGATAGAAATAATAAACATATAAATATCGCCTTTTCTTCTTAATTATGAAAAGAAAATTATTATTATTCGATTCCAATCTATATAGTACCTGCTTGAGGATTTGTTTACATTCATGGAATACACAAATGAAAAGAATACATAAATATTTCTCTATACATTTCCTATGGGAGAAATCGCAACTTTGAAAATCAATAACTCAAAAAGTTATGGGAATTTCGGAATGAAAATAATTTTCCTGTAATCCCGAGAAGGTCCTCTTTATGAATAAAAAATTTCATTTCAAAATTCCAACGGGAAGTTGCCTAAATAGAGCGTGACAGACAGACAGACAGACAGACAGACGGACAGAGACAGACGGACATTAGTGAATTATATATATAGATTATAAGAGCTTTTTTAATAGTTGGAGGTTTTTCTAATTTTGTTTGTTTGGACAAATCGTGCCCCTGGACTCGAACCAGGACATCCCATTTTCGCGGCATATGAACTTAGATCACCGGCCGAATTATTATTCATGTATATGTTTACTAATGTCTCTTTTATTAAAAGAAATTTTAATCCAAACTATCAATCCTGTAAAAAATTTAAAAAAAATGATTTTTTATCTATTTTTTTTTTTTTTTAAATAAATAAAATTTGTATGATTATTTATTTATTTACATGTTGTTACTGTCATAAAGAGAAAAATTCTTAAGTTATAACCAAGGATTGTTTTTGTTATTCTAACATCGCTTTAGGATGTCACACAGACAGACAATTCCATTTGTAGTTAAAGAAGGATGGTTTATAGGAGGAGAAGGGTACAAAAAATGTAAATATAACGATAGAAACAAAAAAAAATTTTTGAGGTCGAGTGAAAGAGAAGAGAAAGAGAGAGTAAGAGAAATAATAAAAGATTCTTTCACACATCTTTAATAAATCGGCACTACTCAATTTCATACTATAACTCGAATTTTGAGTGGACTAAAAATCATCGTCAAATGATTTGTTTTTATAAAATAATTGTATTGGAAAAAGTATAGAGGATGTTGAAATTGGCAAACATATTTATTTCCTGTCCTTATTTCATCAGAAGAATGTTTCATTATAAATATTTCATTTAAACAATTGACTTCCGACAAATTTTTATTTTATTCCTAGTCTGATTGTTTTTATAGAAGAGAGAAAGTTTGCGACTTCACATGGACTTGTATTAATATTAAAAATCTGGTGTGACTGGCGCACAGCACACAACTTTCTCTTACCTTCGGTAATCGAAAGTTGTGTTCTGTGCTTGTCACACCAGATGTTTTGTGTCTACATGTATTTAGTTTCCGACAGTAGGGTACAATTGAATTCAAGATGTAAAATTTATAAGTATGGGAAAATATTTATATTTTGTTACCATGGCAACCATTTCTCCTATCCTTCCCTATGAAATACAAGAGTAAAGTGGTCTTCAGAAGATTTCAATCGCAAAATGAGAATATACATTTTAAAGAGCATCTAAAAAATAATTGATTTTTGAATTTTAAAAAAAATCGTTGGAGCAAATTTAGAGAAAATCGAAAAAAACTGAAAAAGTGCATCAGTAAAGTACTAGTACTCTTTGGCCGATTTTGTTCAAAAGCTTCGTGTCACGTCTCAGGGGGGTGCCTAACTTAAATATAAAATTTCAACCTCCTAGCTCTTTTCGTTCTTGAGATATTTTGTTCACAGACAGACAGACAGACAGACAGACCATGTCGCGAAAACCACTTTTTTGGATTCAGGGGACCTCAAAATGTGAAGATCCATCAAAATCTCGACATCGAATTTTTGACATGAAAATACTTTCTCTCTATATATATATTACATATATACATAGGTAAGAGAAAGTAAAAAAAAAAAATATATTATATATAATCAGGATCAGAAGGAACTTTGCAGCCAGTAGATTAAATAAAAAATCTTTTATTTAATTTTTATCCACCGACGTTTCGGTCGCCAATCACAACCTATTTAAATTAAAATACCTAAGATCGTATATAGTAAATAATCAGGAATGAAAGTTAGAAGAAAAAGGCAGACAAAATATTTTTTTTTTTTTGAAATATATTTTAACAGCTGACGTTTCGGTTTGGTCAAAGCCATCCTCGGAGCTGTTATTGGTCATTATATATATATATTTTGAATTGTATTTGTTAATAATTTAGGATATAACATCAGGAAAAAAAAGTCTTCAGTTCGTGAAAAACCTTTTCCTTCTTCTATCACCAATACAATATATTTATTTTTTTGTGCCTAATGTGATAATTGACTCAGGGCAGTACAATTTCATCGAAACGTCAGCTGTTAAAATATATTTTTAAAGAAAAAAATTTTGGCTGCGTTTTCTCCTAACTTTCATTCCTGATACAAATTCCACCAGCCATAAAATACCCTTATAGTAAATAATATTTGCCCTGACGAAGGTTGTAGCGACCGAAACGTCGTTGAATAAAAATTTTTTCGGATGCTGATTAAATCTGCATATTAAATCTGCACAGCCATAAAATTAAATATAATACTTGAAAATAATTTATTTCATAAGGCCTTCGATGCCGAAAACGCATGAATAAAATAAAAAAAAAAAAAAAAAAAAAAAAAAAAGCACGGCGGAAGCTCGGATTGGTGGCCTCGAAGCCGGTGGAACATCCTCGTTTACCATCAGTAATTAACAAATTAAAATGTTGAGGAAAAGAGAACTTGTAGATTTTTGCAGGGCCGGAACTAGGAGATTTTTTAGGGGGGGGGGCAAAATTTAATTTGCCGCCCCCTCCTTAAAATTTTCCCTGATCTCAAAAATTTTTCTGCGAAATTTTTTTTTTTTTTCGCGGAACCAAATTTCCCGTCCAAAAAAAATATTTTACCTTTTTTTTAGAGACGCAAAATTTGCCGCCCCCTGATATCTGCCGCCCGGGGCACGTGCACCCACTGCCCCCCCCCTAGATCCGGCCCTGGATTTTTGACTAATATTTGGTTAGAATACAACAATTTGAATTTGATATTTGAACCCTCTTTTCTGTGAGTGACTTTATTATATTAAAAAGAAATGCAATATGTTTGTATTTGTATGAGTGAATGGAGAGAGAGAGAGGTATGCAGGGCCAACGAGGCGTGTAACTGTCCCGGTTTTTAATTTACCCAAGGGAGTAGGAGTTAGGAGGCGGAGGAGGATGATGTTCTGCTCCGTGCTAATCCCAGCATCACACACACACACACACACACATGCAAAGGGCCCAGCACTGAACACAATAGGGCCAATCGAGCGTACGGAATTTCGCTATTGTGTGCCTCTCTATCGGCAATTTCACAGGCACGAAAACAGAGTGAAACCCTTCGCAATTGCGAACAATGATGATTGAATCATTTCGACGAGCGCCAGCCACAGATAAACCCTGCCTATTTGTTATGCTACCCGCTCTCCAAACTCTCCAGCTCTACGCTCTCCAGCCACCCTGGCAGGATTAATTTATTACAATACAAACTGCCACTTTTTAATCAAACAACCTCCAAAAAAACAATCAATATTTCTAACGAATTTTCAAATATTAACCTTTCAAATTTAAATAAATATTCCTATTGGATATTCACACACTCTAGCAAATAAATAGACAACGAAAATTTATTAATTAATAGATAGCGCACAGCACACAACTTTCTCTTACCTTCAGTAATCGAAAGTTGTGTACTGTGCTTGTCACACCAGATTTTTTGTGTCGACATATATTTAGTTCCCGACAGTACGGTACATTCAATTTCAAGATGTAAAATTTATAAGTATGAGAAAATATTTATATTTTGTTACCATGGCAACCATTTCTCATATCTTCCCTTTCGAGTACAAGAGTAAAGTGGTCTTCAGAAGATTTCAATTGCAAAATGAGAATATACATTTTATAGAGAATCTAAAAAATAATTGATTTTTGAATTTAACAAAAAAAAAATCGTTGGAGCGAATTTAGAGAAAATCGAAAAAAACTGAAAAAGTGCATCAGTAAAGTACTAGTAGTCTTTGGCCGATTTTGATTAAAAGCTTATTTTTCCGGTCCCGGGGGGCATTTAACTTAAATATAAAATTTCAGCCTCATAGCTCAATTCCTTCATGCTTAAAAGTGAATACAGACACACACACAGACCATGTCGCGAAAACCACTTTTTTTGATTCAAGGGACCTCAAAACGTGTACATCCATCAAAATCTCGACATCGAATTTTTGACATGAAACCAATACTTTCTCTCTATATATATTAACATATATATAAAGATAAGAGAAAGTAAAAATTCTTTGAATATGGCTGTAACCAGAAATTCATATTATTAGGAATGGGCGTGACCTTTCCTCTCTCTTTTAATTAACAAAGCAAAGAAGTAGCTTGGAATCTCTTTTCAACTTTACTTTTAAAGTATTCTGGACCAAAAACGGCTTGATTCTACTACACATTGCTTTTTTTGTCATTTGTCCCAGTGAGTAGATAAATCAAGGAGCATTGATTCCACTTGCATTCTTACTCTTCCAGGATAGTGAGATTAGAGCTCACAATTGGAGAGTCTTAACTCAATGGAATGTTCCACCTTCAAGATAAATTATTTCTTCTTCATCTATCTAGGATTTTCGTTTTACGGAGAATTCTGTCAAGAGGAGATTAGCTAAGAGAAGTACAGAAATAAAACGAAACAAATTCACTCAAAAGGAGAAAAAAACTTTTAATTCTTTCACTAACTTGTATTAGAAACAATATTTAAGAGTTAGTATAGTAAAAAATTTTAATAATAATAAATATTTTTTGGGAGTGTTATTCATGGAAAAAAAAATGGGAGTGATCTCTTGGCGTACACAGTAAAAAAAAGTAAGATTATATCAAAAAAATAGTCAGTTTTTCAAAAAAAAAGAACATGTAAAAATTATAAGCTTAATAATATATTCAAATAGGTAGAAAAATGAGCAAAGCAGCTAGTCATATTTCAATTTATTATCAAACCGGGGCCGATGTTTAGGTCGCATATGGGGGTCGCATATTCAGGGCTAGGTTAATGTCTGAAAATTTATATAATCCTCGCCAAGTTATATTGAGCATACACAAGAGAATTATATATTCTCAGACATTAACCTGGCCCTGAAGATGGTCCCATATGCGACCGATACGTCGGCCCTGTATTGATAATAAATTGAAATATAACTAGCTGCTCATTTTTCTATCTATTTGAATATCAACATTCAGCTATAAACCTCGTTCAAATAATAATATAAGAATTATGCAGGAACATTTATTTAAATAATTTGGTATCCAAATGATTTAAATAAATATTCATCGGACTGCCTGGGAACCGAACCCGCGCCCCTGACTTCCAGACTATCATTATTGACATTTGTCAACATCTCTAGCCTCTCGGCCACGGGGGAATTATGATATAAATTATCCAGACTCATTTATTTACACAATGGTTTTGCATTTAAATTTGTATTGTGTTTGTTTGGATCTAGACACCGAGGACTGCTGCCTCTAAGCGGGTCGTTAATAAATCTTTTTATTTAAATAAATTCATCGGATGATGAATGGGGTCTGAATTCTCTTCCCTAGGCTTTTAGGTTATCAATATTGATATTTGTCAACATCTTTAACCTCTCAATTACGAGGGGGAGAAATAAAATGTTTAAAATATTAATAATATTATAGTAATTTATCAATATTTAGCAGGATGAATAAAAAGGCTAAGCAGCTATGATTATTTCTTGAACCCTAGCCATGAAGATGGTCGCATAGTCGACCGAAACGTCGGTGCGGGTTTGAATGCAATAACAAAACAATCATAGCTGCTTAGCCTATTTATTCATCCTGCTAGTAATTTATCATATGATTAAAAAAAAAATTGAAAAATTTAGATGAAATTTGGCTCAGGGAGGTCTTAAAAACTTAAGAATCATCTAATCTCGAGGTTGAATTGTTTGGCGATTATAATAATTTCTCTCTAAGAAATTTTAAAATTAAAATTACTTTCTCCTTATAGTTTATCTATAACTAGGTGCTCAATTTAAGACTCTGGATAAATAAACGGAATTTTTGCACAAGCTAATTAAATTTATTTCTTATAGAACATCATACTACAAATCTTATTATTATTTTCTTTTGTAGCAAATATCGGCAGATGTACGAAAAAGATACTATTTCAATATATGACTAAACCTTTGAGATATATCCCTCCCTACCTCGCAGTTATCCCCGCTGATAATAGAATACGAAATGGGATTCCAAAGTGCATGGAGCTGTATATCAGGATTAAAATACCTTTAATCCTTTGAGCACGATCATCGCATCACAACTGATCCTGAGCCCCCGAGGCACTAAAATTTTGACCTCTACCTCCATTAATATACTCTCTCGATGTTATGACAAACAGTTTTTTTTTTTTAAGACGTGGTGATAAGAATTCAGTTTTTTTTTTTATAACCAAATTATTAAGAGCCAAAATATGTAAATCAGTGTTTCTCAAACAATGTGCCCGCCGAGACACACTAAACTTCAATTGTGTTGCAGAAATAATCTGAAATAATTTTGTCCTAATAAATTCTAATTTATTTTTAAAAAAATCGATTTTAAATTATTATCAGTCGTCATCGTATAAAAAAACTTTGTTCTCTACATCACCCCCCCCCCCCCCCATTAAAATTAAAATTTTTCTTTAAAATTATAATTTTGTTATTAATAGGAGAAGTCGGGAGGCGCCGGAGCAAGTGCACAGTACTTGTTAACGTCTGCAGAATAAGCAGTCGAAACGTTGAAGAGTATTTATATATTTTTAATAAATATTTCTGGTCTATAATTAAAAATTCTCCTAATAATAATATATCAAACCACAAAAGCTTTAATAAACACATTCGTGATAAATATAATTTTGTTATGTACATATACAGATTATTTTACTTATTTAAAACAAATAAAAAGTAAGTCCTATGGTTGCCATCCACAAATTCACAAAAGATGAGTGTTTCATTGAATGACGCTCACGTATAAAAATATATTTCTAAAATGTACGAACATCTCATTTACTTTTTCGCATTAACAAGTTTCGGATTATAGAATATAAAAAATATTTTGGTTTCATAAAAATAATCTCACAATACTACGATGTATAACCAAGGAGAGAAGAAATAAAGAATTGAGCAATATGAAAGGCTGAAAATAAGTGATTGACATTGCAAAAGAAGAGGATTGGAGGCCACTTGTGCTTGTTTCGTGTGTCGATGATTTCACGCCAAGGTGACGTTTCGGTACAAAAGCAACAGCCGGGTGGTCCCGTTGGACCCTACGCCCTACACTGCATTCTTCCTCGGATCAGGATTATCCCCCCATCAGAATCAGAAACTCAGCAAACAGTTTGCTCACGCCAGGTAAACGTTTGTGCATCGAATGGACCACTACACACTCCATTACATAATGGTGGCCTGGTGGTGGGGATTGGCGATTGTTCATTTGCCAACCTGCACGCTATTTTTATTTACAAAAGAGCCATCAACTCAGACACAAAGCCCTCCTTTCTATTAACTTTCCCTTTCCCTATTCTATCTATCATATTCAACCAATCAACTACACTTGTATTTTTCACGCTTCCATCCATCTTTTCAAAATAAGATGCAAAAAAATTGCTCTATCTTTTTTTTTCACATAAAGATTTTGAGAAAAGTGTAAACAAGCATTCTTCATTTGGTTGTATACATACACACCTTCCATTGTAATTCGCTGATTGCTTTATGCTATTTTGATTAAACTTTTTGAAAAATCTACAAGATATCATATTAAGGTATTTTTACTAACAAACTTCCCCATAAAATTAGGCCCAGTATAAATTTTCCAATTCTTAATTTACTATTTTAGCCTATTCTTACAAAAACTAGACCAAGGTAAAGTTGCGTGACTAGTAAGCTTTAGCATAGGCCTATGGAATAAAGAAGATAGGCAGAAGTCAAAAAAAATAATAATAAAAAAAACTTTTAAGAAAATACTTTTATTTAAAAATTGAACTAAAAAGAGAGAAATCATTTCATTTTTGTTGTTAAAATTGTTAAATATTTATGACTTAAAATAAAAGCGTGGGGCGCTTCGTGGAGGTTCCAAGGGTCTAAGATTAGACAATTCCTTAAGCTATCAATGAGCGCCCCACGCTTTTATTTTAAATCATAAATATTTAACAATTTTAACAACAAAAATCAAATTATTTTCCTCTTTTTAGTTCAATTTTTAAACAAATGCATTTTTTTAAAGTTTTTTTTTTATTATATTTTTAAACTTTTTAGTCTTTTTTTAATAATAATAAGAGCTTCATATAAAGTACCACATTATTTGGTCTATTTTGACCTAGTTTTCATACAATTGTTGTCAAAAATGACCCTTAGAAGCTTTCAGCGGGCTTTACCACTTGCCAGGGGTACGCCCCTGGACTTCCTTGCTCGACTTCAGCGAGCAAAAGCAACAAATTCATTCTTGCTCACTGTTTCGCCGAAGGCGAGCAATTGCAAAATTTTAAAGTTTCAAATTTCCCTCTCCCGCTCTACTTCCTGTAAAGGCCCCCATACACCATCTGATTTTCCTCAAGTCCAGGCCAGAATAATACATGCCTCGAGGAAATCCTCAACATGTGTGGTAGCTCGAGGCCAAAAAATCCTGATTGAAATTCAATAATATTTCCCTCGAGGGAATCCTATGGATTTTTTCCTTGAGGACGCCCTTCACGCGTATGGGGGCCTTTTCTCTAGCCAATCAGCGCCCTGATAGGCACATACACACAGGGATAGGAAGTCAGTCGCTAGCGCTTTATATTATAGTATGATAAACATGAAAAGTATTTTTAGAATAAAACGAAGCAAAAACAAGTTGGCAACCCTTGAAATATAATATCCAAAGGAACATTAAAGGGAAAGAAAAAAAAATGAAATTCGTCTTGTCGAAAAATGAAAAATGATTCTTTCTTCTCTGGAGAGAGAGAGAGAAAATTTTTAATTTATTAATTAAACCCCTGAAAAGAAAAAAAGGTCATTAGCCTTTCAAAAGAGAGACGAATGTATTTTTAAATCTTTAAATAAAAAAAAAAGCTATGTGAAAATACCTTTGTGGAAAAATAATTTTCTAAAAATAAAAAAAATGTAATGCTCATTCCGAAAGAGAGCATTTTTGGGTTATTACGTAGTAGTAAGATTTGCATTCTTTGTTTACATTAACATTTATAGTTTAAATTAAAAATATTTATTTAATCCCTTTAAAAAAAAAATCAAAAATTCCCTTTTGATGAATTAATTTTTTTTTTTTTTTTTTTTTTTTAATAAAAGGATTTATAGTAGTAGTATATAAAATAAAATTGAATCAACATAGAAATTTGCAATGAAAAAATAGGGAAGATGTTTCGAGATAAATTTATAGATAATCAATCTTCTTTTTTTTATTTATTTGCCTTAAAACCCTATTTCGGGTAGAATCAAGATTCAAACGAGCGAAGAAGCAAGCAAGACTGGTCGTCTTGCCAGGCTACACGGACTAACATTTGCTGATGGAAAAGAAAAGAATGGCTTAGGGGTGGGAAAGATATGCCAGCCTTAGTTTGGGTAAATCGTGATCGCCATCTCGTACTCATAAGGTGTGAACCCCTGAAGAGTAATAAGCCATAAAAATAATTGTTAATTTAAACTTAAACTTGTAATTAGTTATTGTTGCTTGCAGAATAGACAAGTCTGTTTAATACGCTTCCCATCATGAGCGGCAAATTGTCTATCAATTAATTTTTTATTTTTATTTTTATAAATTGGCCCCGGATGCCCGACAATGGCAATATCTCCATTTGGCCAGTTAAAATTGATATCAATTAATTTAAATATATATAAAAATATAAACTATATATATATATACATGTATATGAGGTTATATACCTAGTATAGAAGTGTGAAGAACGAAAATACCAGTAGCTAGGAGGTTGAAATTTTATATTTAAGTTTGGTACTCTCATGGGAAAGAGCACGAAGCTTTTAAACAAAATCGGCCAAAAAGTACTAGGCCTAGTACTTAAATGATGAACTTTTGTAATTTTTTTTTTTTCGATTTTGTTCAAAATTAGCTCTAACAATTTTGATTAAATTTCAAAAATCAATTATTCTTTAGATACTATTTAAAATATATTTTCTCATTTTGCTCTCAAAAGTGTTTTAAAGCACACTTTACTCTTGAACTTCATAGGAAAGTTAGAGAAATTGCCATATAATTGAATTCTAATATATTTGCGGAATACTAAGTACCGACACAAAAAATCTGGTGTGGCAAGCCCAGGACACAACTTTCAATTACCATAGGTAAGAGAAAGTTGCGTGCTGTGCGACCAATCAACCAGATTTTTATTTAATCTTTTATTAAAACGAATTTTTTTTACTTTTTATATGATTTTCCAATCTGACATGACTAGATTTTTCAGGAAATAATCAGAATTAAATATTCCCATAATTGAAAAAGTAAACGTAATTTTTTTTTCAGCAAATGAATCCATCCATGTCTATAAATATATTATAAAATTTAAACTGAGTCTGTTTTGACTGACATTTGAATGAACAAAATATGATGAGAGAGAGGAGTAGGAGAGCTGCTGTGTCATGTCGATGTCACTCACTCCTCAAGAGAGGAGTTGAGGAGTCCCTCCAGTCGGGTGGCCTTCCTCCTTATGACCCCCAGCTTCTTTCTCTTTGACTTTAGCATTTTCTGGTCCGTCTTTTTTTCTCTCTCTTTGGTCCTCTCACACCCCTCACTCCACTTCCGGTCAATCTGGTCAATCCATCGGGATGAATGCATGCACACTTATCGGGAATATAATTATGAGACCACCCCGACACGTAGGACGCCTTAATGTAAAATTATTAAATCACAAGTTCTAAAAAATTTAGGGTAGGCCTATATGCAGGGGCGCCGGAACGAATTTGAATCAGGGGGGGGGGCAAAAATTTTTTTTTTAGAAAATTAAAATAATTTGAATATGTTTAAATAGTATAAAACAAAAATAAATCTACTATAAAACTTTAAAAATTTTAAATAAAATCACAATTTTAATAAAATTGAAAATTTTAAAAAATTTGGTAGTGATTTTATCAAAAATTTTTGGAAAAAATTTAGAAAAAATGAATTTCTTACTCTTTTAATTTTTTTTAATTTAGAAGATTTTATTTTTCAAAAGTAAAAATATATCATTTTTAAAAAATAAATGAAATAAAAAAAGAAATTTTGCCCCCCTCTGCCCCCCTGTAGGATGCCAGGGGGGCAATGTACCCTTGCCCCCCCCCCAGTTCCGGCGCCTATGCCTATATGGATCAAATTTGATTTCACTAATTTTTTTTTTATAATAAATATTGTAGAAAAGAAAAATTTTCATCATTTTTTCTCAGAGTTTTTCTTATTTTTGCTGGGCTCCCCAAATTCATATTTGATTATTATTTTTTGCAAGAGGGGCCAATATTTTTTCTTACATAACCTATAATTTTTTTTATATATTCAGAAACTAGACTTTCTGCCTAGTAAAATGATATATAATAATAATATCCTAATTTGTAATAAATTGGTTAAAAAATTATTTGAATTTGAAAATTTAGCATAGAAACAGAGCAAAATCAAAACAAATAAACAAACGCGTTGCGATTTTACTTTGAATAGTCGGTGGGCAAAGTTGTGCAGTCGGCTTAGTCCGACCCTTTATTTTTAAATACTTTTTGAATTTCCAAAGTGCAATAAATTGTTAAAAATGTTAATTTTTAATAAATAGACCTATAAGAAACTTATTAACTAGTGTTTTTATGTTTCAATCTTCATTAATAAATATTATTATATTATTTAAAATAAGAGGAAAAATACCCATACATTCAAAGACAAATTGGAATCAATAAATCTACTCAACGAGAAAGTAAAATGAATATATTATAGATAGATCGAAGGATCTATTAAGGTGAGGAGCTCGTGTCCTTGCAAAAAAAAAAGTAAAACCATCGAATAATACCATCACAAACCATCTATTAATATTAATAAATAAATTCAGATATTTGGTCGAGCCATTTATTTGTCACAATCATCACAAGTATGTTTTCAAATTCTATTTTATTCAATCAGGTTTTTTTCGAAAAAGTTGGCCAACTTGTGCAGTAATGACGGCTGTTTTCAAATTGACCCAATCAGAAGTGGCGCAGCAATTGAGTTGTCGAATTTTATTTAGTATAATAGTCAGATTTCCACTAGAAAAGTAGGCCTAATGATCCAGGGTTGTTGAATGTTTTCAGTGGCAGTTATGAAGATGATATCGTATTTAAACAAATGAATGAGGGGAAGTATGCTTAATGATTCACTGGATGGTTACTGGATGTTATCCCGGGTTGATGAATGTTTACAGAGGCGTACTAATTGGCCAGTTATGAAGATGATGTCGTATTTATTCACATTTGAATGAGGAGAAGTATGCTTAATGATTCACTGGATGATTATTGGATGTTATCCCGGGTTGATGAATGTTTACAGAGGCGTACTAATTGGCCAGTTATGAAGATTATATCGTATTTAATCACAATTGAATGAGGGGAAGTATGCTTAATGATTCACTGGATGATTATTGGATGTTATCCCGGGTTGATGAATGTTTACAGAGGCGTACTAATTGGCCAGTTATGAAGATGATGTCGTATTTAATCACAATTGAATGAGAAGTATGCTTAATGATTCACTGGATGATTACTTGAGGTTTTCAGTGGCGAAGAATTTGGTAGTAACAATTATTATCGAATTTTTCATATTTTTACCAGGAAAAAGCAGACTTAATGATGGATAGTTGTTGGATGTTATCTGACTATTTTATCGCATTAATGGCGCAGTAATTGGCTAAAAAATTTAAAAAAATATATGTTAATTCATTTGTTTTAAGATGGATTTACCGAATGAAATGATATTGATAAAATTTTTACTCACCTTTAATTATCATGACTCCTTGACCCTTCCTCTTCCTTTCTTCCATTTCCTCTCGCTTCCCTTCACATTTACCCTTCCTTTTAGGGCTTTTTGCATTTTATTTCTATAGTTACGTAGTCATTATTAGATTAGGATGGAATTCTTAATTGTTACAAAGCTAAGTAACTATAGAAATAAAATAAAAAAAAGCCCTGAAAGGAAGGGCAAATGTGAAGGGAAACGAGAGGAAATGGAAGAAGGGAAGGAGAAGGGTCAAGGAGTCATGATAATTAAAGGTGAGTAAAAATTTTATCAATATCATTTCATTCGGTAAATCCATCTTAAAACAAATGAATTAACATATATTTTTTTAAATTTTTTAGCCAATTACTGCGCCATTAATGCGATAAAATAGTCAGATAACATCCAACAACTATCCATCATTAGGTCTGCTTTTTCCTGGTAAAAATATGAAAAATTCGATAATAATTGTTACTACCAAATTCTTCGCCACTGAAAACCTCAAGTAATCATCCAGTGAATCATTAAGCATACTTCTCATTCAAATGTGATTAAATACGACATCATCTTCATAACTGCCAATTACTAGGCTACTGAAAACATTCAACAACCCTGGATCATTAGGCCTACTTTTCTAGTGGAAATCTGACTATTATATTAAATAAAATTCAACAACTTAATTGCTGCGCCACTTCTGATTGGGTCAATATTGAAAACATCCGTCACTACTGCACAATTCAGTCAACTTTTTCGAAAAAACCTGATTGAATAAAATAGAATTTGAAAACATACTTGTGATGATTGTGACAAATAAATGGCTCGACCAAATATCTGAATTTATTTATTTTATTTATTTTTTTTTTTATATAAAAAAAATTTTTTTTCTCATTCACACACACACATACACACAGTCTTTTCGGCAACTTAGGCATTTAAGACTTTTAAACGATACTCGTATGTTTTAATATATCTATTGGGGGTCCAGGCCATTTGGTATCCAAATGGCTTAAATAAAATCATCGGACTGCCTGGGGTCCGAACCCGCGACTTTTGGTATACAAGGTTAACACGCTAACCCCTACACCAAGCACCGATGACAATTTATTATTAAAATTAATATATATTCATTTAATTATTTATTGTATAAATAGTATAAATATGGATGTTTCAAATGAAATAAAACTTAAACTAGATATTTATAGAATTTTTTTTTTTTATTTCATCCTTCAGGGCATAGTCACACCAGATTTTTAATAAATTAAAAAAATGTATGTTTTATGCTTTTTCCTATTTAGTTTTAGAGATAGAATAAGATAAAGAGAAGGGGATATTCCTTGAAAGAAGATAAATCCTCGTTGCTTATAAATAAACCCTCTCTTTCTTTCTAAAAGGCTCTTCACCCCGATGAGAGGAGCCAGCATGTCCAGGTAATCAAGCGTTTCGGTAAAATTAGTCGTCGTCGGCGCCAGGGGAAGTCAGGCGGCTCCGTGTTGTCTTTGGCGAGAAGCCGGGTCAGGAATACCCGAGTACACGAGAGAGTACTTCGGAGATCATCCCTAGCGATTTATCAAAGCCTTCATCCATCTCCTCTCTTCTAACACATTAAAAAGCCGTTTATGATGCACTAGAAAATTTTTATCTCTCTTCAACTTCAATTAAGAAACAATAAATTATATAGGTGAACTAAATGAAAATTCACACAATTAATAATTTATTCCAGCTATATGGCTAGTCTTACTCTATACATTCCATTTCTTTCTTATTTTTTATAGTTAAATATATTCGGGGTTTGCAAAGGACGTCCCTTGAAAGCTTGTTATTTTGCGAACGATATAATTAATTTTATATTTATCTCACAACCTAATTACACTAATTTTGTAATTTATAAAATTTACTATTTCAATTTAAAGTTTTGATGAGTAATTATTAACGTAGGTAGAAATGAATTTTATTTCAAAGTTATTAAAATAAATAAAACAGATAAAACAATAATTGTACAAATAAATATATTTATTTATACTCCATTATCCGTATAGAATGATAATTATATTTAGTAAAATTTATTATTGTTTCTTCTTTCTACCAGATGCATAATAACATAACATAATATTTTTTATTATGAATCTTCAGGCATACAATAGTCTCGAGTTTTAAGGAGAGGGGGGGAGGAGAAGGAGATATATACATTTTACAAAGAGTTTTTGAAATATATTTAATTTAGCTATAAATATTCAAAAGTTTTTATCGGACTTGGCGCTAATAATTAACGTCTCAAAAGTATTAGTGGGTACGTGATCTTGCAGTAAAAATAAGAGGGTGAGATGTACTCTAAGTATAGGCCTACATAAAATATAAACAACATTCTAAAAAAAAATATGAATTGTCATCAGATTGAAGTTTTTATATTTATATATACAATATAATAAAAGTTAAGTATGCTGCGATAAATCGTTAAGGTTATGGAAAAATTACTAAGGAGATTAAGGTAATTACAAATTGCCTGGAGTAACGGGTGCTATGATTCTAGAGTGATAATAGCGCAGCGATCATAGTAGCGTCGGATTATAAGTTTGCCAAGGCTCCCATCTTTGAAAGAAGAATGGATGAAAGGATATTTTAAAATATTAATTTACCATTCACTTGCTGTGGTGACGATATGCTTTCAGACTTTCTAAATCTCAATTTGAATTTATTTTAAGTTGATTCAAGAGGATATTTAGAAATTGTCCATGAACTTTAATCCTTACCCAATCATATTAAACTTTTTCGAGTGAATGAGATAAAATTTTTTATAAGACTCTTTCGCGACTGTGATTAGCCTATATGCCCTGAGATAAACGCCGCGATCATCGCATGCGACTGTAGCGATGATCGCTTGAAGAAAAATGCAAAATATACAGTGTTACGCTACTACCTTTAAGCAATATTTGTGAGCCTTGGCAAACTTATAATCCGGCTGTTGATTAACGCTCCGATGATCGCTGCGCTATTATCGCTTTAGAATCATAGCCCCCCATTACTCCAGGCAAATCGTACCTTAATATAATTAGTAATTTGTGTTATTTACTGTAGTACTCTATATATACAAAAAAATCATTTAAAAAATACAAGATCCCAAATATGATAAAATAAAATAACGTGAAAAAAGAATCCAATGAAAAAATTCATTTTTATATTATTTTTATTAAATTATAACTTGTTTATTTAGAAAATTGAAGCAAAAAAAAATATATGGTAAAAAATAAAATAAATAAAATAAGTAATGTTTATTTGTTACCTAAAGGCTTTTCATCATCCCCTTGGGCGAGTTAGTAATTTAAAATCCAAGAGTCGTGAGTTTAAAAGCTCTGCTCGTTGGATAAGGGCGAGCCCGAAAAATCGAGCAAAATTAGATCTTTATAAAAAAAAAAAAATTTTTTATAATAAATTATTCTTAACTCTTTAAAAAAATTACTTATTATTTATCAATTCTTCTTAACATTCATCACATCTTAATCATATTTATTCATCAACGAAGACGAAATTTGCGTTCTCCTTTAGGGAGAATAAAAAATGTGATCACTGCTGCGAATCAAATAAATCCTGAGGGTTAGAACTCTCTCTCTGTGAGAACGCAGCGCTGGCAGCAGCATCCCTCTCTTTTAAGGCTAAATGAATATGGTAATATTATTGCTACTTGAAGAGAAAGAGAAGTGGCTTGGTTGCACCTTATGTGGAAGTGCAATGTGAACATAAAGATTTTCCCCACTTTTCTATACAATGATATGTCATTTTGTAAAGTGACTGTTCCGATGATTTTATTTAAGCCATTTGGATACCAGATGGCTTAAATAGAAATGCCTGAACCCCAAATACATATATTAATTACAACGGTTATCGTATAAAGTCTTAAATGGCCAGAGTTGCCGAAAATACTGTGTGAATGTGTGTGTGAGTGTGAGTGTGAATGAGAAAAAAAAAAAAAATGATATGGAAAATTGAAATGAGTCATTTTCATAAAAATTTGACTTACACCACTGTTTCTCAGTCTTCCATATATAGGTAAGAGAAAGTAAAGATTATGGAATTTTATTTTGAATGCTATTTTTTCCTTATAAAATGTTTCTACATACAGTCCAAGAGTCATTAAAAAAATCAAATTTTAAACTTATCTAAATAAAACTTTGCTTGAACATTTATAAAGAATGAATCCGAAGTTGGTTTCGTTTTTTTAGATATAAGAAAAAAAAAAAATAATAAAGAAAAATTTTATGAAATTTGTGGAGAGAAAGTAAATAACTGGATTATAAGTATGAAAAGAGAGAAAGAGAAGAAAAGAAAAATAAAGTAGGGAGGCTGCGGTCCATTTCGGAGAGGCGAGGATCGAAAGCACTTATAATAACAAAGGGCGAGTGGCTTATCTAATTATTTATTGATAGTAAGTAGTAAGAAAAGAGGGATAGAAAAATAAGAATTGCATAAAACTTCTTTCTCAATCAATATAAAAACGAGAGAGGAATTAATTTTAATAAATTTGTTTTTATAAATGAAAAGCTCATTGGTCCCTACAAGTTAGGCAACCACTTCGCTTTCTTCGTAAGGTAAATGAATTTCTAAGAAATTCCCTATTCGCTTTGCGAATTTTTATTATTATAATAAAAGGGAGAATAATAATAATTTCATTAGAATATATTTAAAGTTTCAACTAATATTATTATTTTCATAATAATCTATACTAATTAATAAATTAAAAGTTTTTTGTTTGTAACTTCTGATGGTTTATTCAGGTGCCGGTTAAGAAAATAATATTAAGAATTTTAATATTAAAAACATAAACAAGTATTTATTAATTAAATAAGCGAAAAATGTAGGTGGGGATTTGACGGATCTTGTCGATTCTCAACACTACTGTTGGCCACAGTCCCTCGTTAAATTATGATAGTCGTGTTTCAGTCTACTGAGAAACCTAATCAAGGTTCAGATTTCTCCGCTGTGAGGGGATAGATGGCGTGAGAATTAACTCAATTATGAATTAATAAATAAAGAATTATATATCATGTGTTGGTCCATGAGGTAATTATGAAAAACATATAACCAAATTTAATATTAAAGAAAATAATTTTTTTTATACTCAATGTAAGCTTTGGAAGTTTAAATTTATGAACACTCACATCGCGGAAGAAGAGTACGTAATAAATATTTCTCGCAATTTAATACCGTAATGAGTTCAGTGTTCTTTCACCTATTTATACTTGCGGACGAATGAAATAAATATTTCTAGAACCGAATGTTGACTATTTGAGAAATAAAACCCAGGCAATGTATAAAGTTCTTTGATGGAAAATTCAGAAATAAAAACATGAATGGGAGAATTTTTATTTGGTTCATAATATTATTATTAGGGAAATTTTTAATCATAGACCACATTTTTGTATTAAATATTTATTAAAAATATAAATACTGTACGACGTTTCGACTGCTTAAAACACGACATAAAAGAGCAGAAGAAATATGTTCTGATGAACTCCTAGAAACAGAAAGACAAAGACTGAAGGTAGCGTTCAAGAACAATGGCTTCTCCGAATGTGAATCAAAAAATACGGGCAGACAAAAAAGAAAGCAGACGATAAAGACAAAGAAAAAGAAAAGTCAACGTATCATTACCATACGTAAAAGGAACAACAAAAAAAAAATAGCTTCATTTGAGGAAACACAACATCAGAGTAACATTTAAACCACACAAACTGGCTCATAATAATTTAGAAGAAATTAATAAATTCAATCCAACGTTTCGAACACAACTCACGATCATCATCAAGATCTATAATCAACAAAATCTAAACATGAATAAAGAAATTGCATTTAAGTTGTTCAGGAAATGAAAAAAAAATTATTTTTATACTAGTCGAGGGGGACAGGCAACTGTCCACCATTCATATCCTGAAGGATGAATATTTTTGTCAAAAAACAAAATCTTAAAATAATATTACTTTATCCAATAGGGTTCGGACCAGTAGGTTCAATTAAAAGTCAAAAAGCTTTCTAAAACAAAACTTTATTTGACCCCAGACAATGTTTCGTCCACTTGCTGTAGGACTTCTTCAGTGGTTGGCTAAAATATTAATACAAGATGTTTTTTAATTACTCCCTATTTTTTACAAAATAAAATAAAATTGTTCTTTTTAACTTACAGTCATAGAGAGCCATATAGTATAAAATTATTAAACAGTAGGGCTTTAACAATTGTTGGGAAATTATTACCTCACATTCACAGTCTTTTCGGCAACTAGGCCATTTAAGACTAAACGATACTCGTATTTATATAATATATACTTATTTAGGGTCAGGATTCTTATTTAAGCATTTGGTATCAATTGGTTAAATAAAATCATCGGACTGTGGGGTGAACCCGGACTTTGGTATATGAGGTTAGACGTAACAAGAGGGCTGTTGGGAAATTGTAAAGAAGGTTCCTGAGCTTCATCAAATATTACTTTATTTTACGTTAGCAGAGCCTGTTACAATTTTTAAAAATTTGCAAGCCTAATACAATTTCATATTGGTGTACGAAATATTAGGCTATTCATAAATATTTAAACATTTAAGAAAAATTCGTTTACAAGAAACAACAAATATGCTACATATCTACCTACAAATATTACAATATTATATACAGTATAAACAAATAAAAATACAAGAATTGATCGCTTAATAATAGTAAATTAAAAAAAAAAATAAATAAAGGGTCGGACTAAGCCGAGCGCACAACTTTGCCCACCCATTATTCAAAGAAATAACGCAACGCGTTTGTTTATTTGTTTTGATTTTGCTCTGTTGCTATGAATAATTTTCGAATTTAAATGATTTTTTAACAAATTTATGACAAATTAGGATACAAATATTATATATTATTTTACTCGGGAAAAAGTCTAGTTTTTGATTATATAAAAAAAAATTATAGGTTATGTAAGAAAAAAATATTGCCCCCCCCTCTAGAGCGCCCCCTAATGGTCCGATGTTTACCAAAAGCTTTTCAGTTCTTGGCCTTTACCTCTAGTTTATGTGTACAAAATTTCAAAACAATTGGATGAATAGTTTTTGAGTTTTCTTTGACGAAAAAAATTACCACAGACATACACAGACACACACACACAGACGCACACACAGACATCATTCCAAAAACTACTTAAATCTCTCTTCTACGGGTTTTATCGGTGTCAATTCTCTCCCAAATAAAAAAAATTTCCCCCCCCCAATCAAAAATTTTCGCGAAAAAAAAAAGGGGCCTCCCCCCCCCCCCCCTTTTCTTTTCGATCACCACAAAAAAAAATATCAATTTCTATTTTCCTTTTCCCCCCCTCCCCCCCGTGTTTTAAAAAACCCCCTTTCTCTCCTCCCCCCCCCAAAAACTATCTTCTTTTTATTTTACTTCCCACCTCAATTTTCTTTTTTCCCTTTCTTTTTTTTTTTTTTTTTTTTTTTTTTTTTTTTTTTTTTTTTTTTGTTGGTGTTTTGTTTTGGGTTTTCTAAATGGATTCAGGGGACCTCAAAACGCATTTTGGCAGCTTCAGAAAAATTTCGATTTTTTTTTACAAATACATTAACTTTACTTGCCCAACCTACGGTTGATGGGCAAAGTTAAAAAAGGTTACAAATACATAGATAGGTATACTGTAGAGAAACGTTTAAGCCCTTGTTATACTTATGTGTGAAATATAGAGAGAGCTGCGTTCTGTGCGATCAGTGAAAGATTTGATAGGAGTTTAAAATCAAACATAAGTCAAGATATTTTAATTTCTCTTACCCTATATATGAAATATATATATATAGACCCGAGTAAAAATGATTAAAAATGATCGAGGGATCCACACGCCCCCAGCAGACAACTCTCTATGCGTAGCCGCCATTAGCAATATTATTTATAATTTCTAACCAGTAGCTAACCTGTCAAATTATTCTGTTCTATTTAAATAAATATAGATTTATTAATAATAATATGTCGGATCCAGGCCTCCTAAAATGGCCAGCAAATGCAATAATAGCATTTTTAAGAATATATCAAAATTACCCTGAATTGTGGGATATCAAAAACAAAAATTACATGAAAAAAAATTTACGACAAAATGCATTAAGATGCACGTCTATTTTACAATTTGTAAATATTATTATTTACTCGCCAGTTAACAATAGCTTCGACAGGCTAATCGCTACTACTAGAAAGCAGCGACCAATCGCACCTAGAAATAAGTAGCGACTAATCGCTCCGAGAGATCTAGGCTTAAAGGTTCACTATGCAGGCCTGCTGCGGGCGAGTGGATCCCTCGATCATTTTTAATCATTTTTACTCGGGGAGAAAGTATTGCGATCATGTCAAAAATTCCATGTCAAGATTTTGCTTTGAGACCCCTGACTCCAAAAAAGTAGGTCCCGCAAATTGGTCTATCTGTGTGTAAAGTGGAGATAGGCGGAAACGCCCAAGGGCCACTAGTAAATGTGTGAGATAGTGTGACTGTGTGTAACGATTTTTAGCATGAAGAAATTGAGCTACCGGATTGAGATTTTATATTTAAGTTAGGTACCCTCTCGGACACTCAAAATAAGCTTTTGAACAAAATCGGCCAAAAAGTACTAGTACTTTATTGATGTACTTTTTTAGTTTTTCTTTTTTTGATTTTCTCAAAATTCTCTCCACCAAAATTTTTTAAAAATCAATTATTTTTTATTGCTCTTTAAAATGTATATTCTTATTTTGCCCTAAAAGTGTTTTGAAGTACACTTTACTGATGTAGTAGGTCAGATTTTTATATATCTAAATGGATGAAAGTCAGCTATTTAGGAGGGTGCAAATCCAAAATTAAGTTTTTTCATTCAATTGAGAAGATGATTGTTATCAAAGGATTTTCTCCCACCCTCTCTTTTGAGTGTTGTTTGTGGAGGGATAACCACCCTTTAGACATATGGGAAGTGAACTCTGTCTGTTTTATTATTAAATGAATGAACGAAGAAGAACGGCGTGCTGTGCTCTGGCTTTGTGTTGTTTTGTGGCCTAAGAGAGAGAGAGAGAGAGAGAGGAGGCTTGTCTCCCATCAGCGGCGCTAGACAGAGAGGCGTCATGGACCGGGATGCTGCATTGCCGAGTGAGCCCATCACTCGCGCTCCGTTTGATTTGCCGCCGTTGCGGCCGCGTCTTCTTCACTTCTCTCTCTCACTCTCACTTATTAAATCTAACAACTTCATACGCATCAATCAAGATAATTTTAGCACAAACAACCCTTTCTAGATTGGCAATAGCTAAAAGATTAAAGTCTAAATACAGTATCAAAAAAAAAAAAAAAAAAACAATTTTTTCTTTGACAAGAAAACTTCCTATTTTATTCTATTTTTTTTTTTTTTTCATAAACATTCATTTAAAAGCTTCTTTAGAGCTGGGGTTTACATGTATGGTTAGTTAGCTTATAATAAAAACCAAGGAATATGTTTTTATAACAGACAAATGATGCAAAAATTCTGGATGTTAGGACTAAAATAACAAATTTTCTAAAGAATTTTTAGATTAATTTCATAACCACCAGGTAAACAATGGTATGATATAATAAGTCTTTCGAGTAAATAACACCTTTAGAGCAATTAATCGAAAAATTCATTTAAGGATTGACGATGTGAGTTGTCTATCTTAAAGCAAACAGGGCTGAAGTGTCGGCAGAAAAATATGCTGAACTGACACTGACAACTCTAAAATTTGACGACAGCGACAACTCTGAAAGCAACCCTTGAAAATTTTAATGGCGTCAAGAATAATTCCTAATTATTTTAATCCATTGGTGAGTTTCCAAAATTAACAGTTGGAAATATAACAGTAAAACATCGATTAACTGAGCACGAGGAAACCATTTTTGTTTTACCATTTTTAAAATTTTCTTATTAGAATATTTTTCTTGGTTTTTACAATTTTTTAAATTAGGCCTATATATCCGAATTTTATGTTTATTTCAATCCGGTCAGGAAGAGAGGATGTCAGCCAATAGGAGAGCCTCTATCGAATAAAGATCTCTAAAAACATATAAATATAGGCCAGATATAGGCTAATAGTAACCGACTGTTAGACTAGCCTGCCATCTTTTAGCAGAGTGCTGAACTATTTGACACATAATATTGCAAATATATTTACTAATCTTATTTTAAAACTTTATTAATTAAAATGATGAAGGGAGAGAGGATGTCAGCCAAAAAAGAGCCTCTATCGAATAAAAATCTCCACTAAGAAGACTGGAGATTTTTATTCGATAATCTTCGGTAATCGAAAGTTGTGTACTGTGCTTGTAACACCAGATTTTTTGTGTCGACATGTATTTAGTTCCCAGCAGTAGGGAATATTTGAATTCAGATGTAAAATTTATAAGTATGGGAAAATATTTATATTTTGTTACCATGGCAACCATTTCTCATATCTTTCCTATGAAGCACAAGAGTAAAGTGTGCTTCAAATAATTTTGAGGGCAAAACGCGAATATACATTTGAAAGAGCATCTAAAAAATAATTCATTTTTTCCCGGAGGGTGTTTAACTTATATATAAAATTTCAGCCTCATAGCTCAATTCCTTCATGCTTAAAAGTGAATACAGACACACAGACAGACAGACCATGTCGCGAAAACCACTTTTTTTGATTCAGGGGGACCTCAAAACGTGAAGATCCATCAAAATCTCGACATCGAATTTTTGACATCAATCCAATACTTTCTCTCTATATATATATTTCATATATACATAGGTAAGAGAAAGTAAAAAAATGCCTTATAATAGTCTAGTTTTTTCCATCTGATGGCCACTTGTCAGAGAATTCAATTTTGCATAACTATTGTAAAATTTAAAATTTGTATATTATCTCTTTTTCCGGTAGACTGTCAAATTGACAAATACCGTAGGCTTTTTATTCTATTTTATGTAAATTTATGTAAATTACAAGAATTTGTGTAACTTAATTTAAATAAAGAGCATTAATTATTATTATTATTATTATTAGTCTAGTTTTTTTTAAGTGCGTTTAGACGCCGCTCCAACACCCCCTTAATATCTTCTAGCTAATTAGAAATGGAAAAAGAAAAAGAGAGATAGATAATTTAAAAGCTATAACTAATAATCACTGTATGAAAGGGGTATGAGTGTTTATCCTTTCTCTCTCTCTGGAGGCCCCTAGGGCGCTGCCAAGTGGATCGCGCATCCATCTCATGCATTTGCAATGAGGCGGGGTTGTTTCTGTTTGCGGCTGGAGGCGCGTGGCGCCTTTGATTCCTCCACATATGCATGACGTGGGTGGGGCGCTCGTTTTCAGGGTGTGCGTGTGATCCGTGAACGACGACGCAATTGATTTTGCCTCTGGCTCGGAATAACAGATCCCCCCGATCCGATCCGACTGTGACAATCGCCGCCACCGTTTGTTGTTCAGAGATAGCGAACGGTCGTCGGCTCTGAACCCTGCCTGCTGTCTGCCTGCTTTCAGCGAATCGTTGCAAAAACAAAGGAACAGACGCACGCAATCAGCCCTGCGCTCGATATTCACTTATTACCAACAGCGAAAAAACCACACACACACACACACACACACACACACACACACACACACACACACACACACACACACACACACACACACACACACACACACCTCAAACAGAGAGAGATTTTATTTATTTTACATTTTATTCTTCTTATTGAAATGTTTAGAAATAACGTTTTTTTAGATTTTTTTTTATGAGCATACATACATCTACTCATCAATCTCGCTCCCTTTTTACTTTCTCTTACCTCTATATGTATGTTAATATATAGATAGAGAAAAAATTGGATTCACGTCAAAAATTCGATGTCGAGATTTTGATGGATATACACGTTTTGAGGTCCCCTGAATCCAAAAAAGTGGTTTTCCCAACATGGTATGTCTGCGTGTGTGTCTGTCTCAAGAACGAAAAAAGCTAGGAGGTTGAAATTTTATATTTAAGTTAGGCACCCTCCTGGCACCTCATATAGAAGATTTTAAACAAAATCGATCAAAGAGTACTAGTACTTTATTGACGCACTTTTTCAGTTTTTTTCAAATTTTCTCAAAATTCACTCCAACGATTTTGATTAAAATTCAAAAATCAATTATTTTTTATATGCTCTTTTAAATGTATATTCTCATTTTGCCATTGAAATCTTATGGAGACCACTTTACTCTTTTTTTTTTTTTTTTTAAACATTCACACTTTTTTCTCATTCACACTTCCAACCACACACACATTCATACAGTCTTTTCGGCAACTTAGGCCATTTAAGACTTTTGACGATAACCGTTATGAATATATATTATTTAGGGTCCAGGCATTCTTATTTAAGCCATTTGGTATCCAAGTGGTTTAAATAAAATCATCGGACTGCCTGGGGTCCGAACCTGCGAAGTTTGGTATACGAGGTTAGCACGCTAACCTCTACTCCAAGCCCCGAGGGCCACTTTACTCTTGTACTTCATAGGAAAGAGGAGGAATGGTTGCCCTGGTAATAACATATATTTTCTCATATAAAGGGTATGTTTCAAGATCAAGTAAATAAGAAATGAATTCATAGCAATCCAACAAAATTTGGAATAGGCAAAAAATAAGTAAAAATATATAACTTGGACGGGGTCTCAACCTCTTTTTTTAATTTTACAGTATATAAAAAAATAAGAATTCCAAACGATTCCATAATGCACACATAGGTATTTAAGTTATCAATTTTTCTTGGCGTGAGATCATTAATATCTGTCATCTAAATGCTTTAAACACAGAAGAAAAATTTGTCCCAGAGGAAAATGAGGTTGGAATAGAACAGCAAGACCCCACCTCCTTCCAAGCTCGAGGCCCCTCTGTGACCTGAGAGACCTTTAGAGAAAAGCCTCACTCGTGTTACGCACCACAATACCCTACTTAGGTTCTTAAAAATTTGTTCCAATTTTACGCATAATCTTAAATGGATTTTAACTTTTTTCTCAAAAATTTAATGTGGCCACTTAGTTTTTTTTTTCTCAAAACAAACGGGCGTTTAGAAATGGAAGAAAGAAAAATTTATTCATATCGTGATTTGGCAAGATATAAAAGTTCAACCTCTCTTAAGAATGAATTAATTTCTATTCCATTTTCATTTTCAAATTAAGTCTCTACTCCCGCCCACCCATCCCTACAGTCACTAGATCATAGAAGAAGCGTGTCTGCACTCTCTCTCTTCTATAGGTACTATCATGGTCAATGCTCTGCCAAATTAAAATCAATTATTCCACCCAAAGCCACATATACAAGTACACAAAGGAGGCATCGTCCCAACATCCCTATGCTGTCCAACTCACGACTAATAGAACTAGTCAATTCCAATCTTCCTTTGTCCCCATGACCTTCCGTGATTGAAGCAAGCTCCCTGCGTCTATCTTCCCCAAAACCTACAATCTTCAGACTTTCAAGTCAAATCTCAACAGGCATCTTCTCAGTTCCCGCAGTTAAGTTCCCCTTTTATGCTTCTTCTTTTGTTTTTATTTCCTTCCTGGCTGCATGTGGCCACTGGTCATTATAGGTCTTCGGACAAATTAATTGTGCAATTTAACTTTGACGATAACCGTTATATTAATAATATATATATTTGGGGTCCAGGCATTCTTATTTAAGCCATTTGGTAGTTGAAATTTTATATTTAAGTTAAGCACCCTCAGGGCACATCACACACCAAGGTTTTAAACAAAACCGGCCATGACTGTTACCTTTAAGGATGTACTTTTTCAGTTTTTTTTTCGATTTTCTAAAAATTTAAATCTCCCTCTATGACTTAGAGTTTTAAATTTCCCTCTCTTACTCCACTTGCTGTGACTTTGGCCAATCAACGAGAGAAAGTGGTAAACATACAAACAGGAAGTCAGTTGCTAGTGCTTTATAAATAGTAATGATATTCCGGACCTTCAAATCCCTGCTTCAAACACATTCACGGAACATCATATATTTCAAAGAGGCAAAATGATATGTATAAGCAAATCCTGAGTACAATTAATTAATTAATCACGGAACACCAATGGTCCTCTGAATGCCCTGGTTTATAAGTAATGTATTATTTAATTTATTAAAGTAAATATTGTATTATTAGTTTATTATAAATATTTATTAAATACTTCATTCTTTTATTCCTTATTTAAAAATGTGTCTATTTTTTTTTTTTTTAAAAAAAAAAATCCCACTTTCTCTTCCTCCCCCCCCCCCACACCCCCCCACACCCACCCTCTTTTTCCTTACAGCAACTTATTCAATATATTAAATAAAACCTTTATTTTTAATTATATATATTGTGGGGTGCGGGCTTTTTTATATAAGCTATTTGGTATCCAAATCCCTTATAAAAAAACATCCAGGGGTGGGGGGGGCCCCCGCCCGGCGTTGGTAGGTGGGGGGGGGCACCCCACTCCCCCCCCCCCCCAGGGCGTCTAACTATTGATACTGATTGTTTTAATAAAACAAAGTATAGAACGGGTTTAGAAAGCGTGGCGCCTCAACGTCCAATAAAAATAATTTGTTCCTTTTAAAAGAACTAGGTTGTGTTTGTTTAACGACTAGGGAAGGCCGTTTAACGACTTAAAAATCCGATTAACTTTAAGAATAAAAAAAAGGGGGTGGGGCTGAAGGAATGATAATATTTTGCTTAAGTAAAAAGACTAATAGCCGAGAGTCACATGACCGACCGGCATGGACCTAGGGCAAGATCGCAGCAGCCGAGTTTGTTTGAAGAAGCGGCTTGTTTGGTCTCCAAACACGCGCAGCGCCAAAACCGCAATATGAATGGATGGAACGCCTCAATTAGAACAATGTTGCTGTTGGAAAATCACCATTAACAAATTGCTTCAGGAATTATAATAATAAAAAAAAAATAAAGAAAATAAGAAAAAAAATGTCCGTTTTTTTTTTAACAAGTCAATGTTTGTGAATACTTAATAGTTTAGGAATTTTTTTAGTAAAATAAATATTATAACGCTTGGACAAATAAAATCGTAAGTTTCCCACACCAGACAGATAGATTACTTTTTTTCTTGTTCTACCTGTTAAAAGGACTGCTTTAGAAAAATCTAGTGTGACTGGTCACACAGCACTAGGGTCCGACCGAAACAAGATTTTCAGCCGAAACCGAAACCGAAACCGAATATTCGGCCTCAACCTTAGTTTCGGCCGAAACCGTAACCGAAACCGAAACTTGTATTTCCTATAAAAATTTTTTTCCATTTTACCTTTTTTTTTTGAATTTTTTTTTCCCTCCCGTGAAAATCATTTTACCTTTTTTTAGGGAGACTAAAATTTTTTCTCCCTCAAGTGCAAATTATTTGACCTTTTTTTTTTTGCATGCGAGTCTCATCCCATTTTTTCAGACTCTGGTTTCGGCCGGCCGAAAGGTTCGGCCACTTTTTGGCCGAAACCGAAACTACGGCCGAAACCATGATTTTTGGCCGAAACTGGCCGAAACCGTAACCGAAACCGAATATTCGGTCGGTTCCTACACCCCTTTTTTAACAAGTCAATGTTTGTGAATACTTAATAGTTTAGGAATTTTTTTAGTAAAATAAATATTATAACGCTTGGACAAATAAAATCGTAAATTTCCCACACCAGACAGATAGATTACTTTTTTCTTGTTCTACCTGTTAAAAGGACTGTTTAGAAAAAATCTAGTGTGACTGGTCACACAGCACGCAACTTTCTCTTACCTTTGGTAATTGAAAGTGGTGTTCTGTGCTTGCCATACCCATGGGCGTAACTAGGGGGGTGCCGGACCCCCAGAAGGTTCGTGCCCCCCCCCCTTCCGAAAGCTCCCTGCCCCAAGAAAAGTTGAGAAAATATGGGGATTTCCGGGCCCTCCGAGGTCCCATGGGCTAAATTCTCTAATTACGCCCATGGACATGCCAGATTTTTTGTGTCTGAAAGACATATTCTTTCAACAAGATGGCTCAATCTGCAATTATTGCAGACGAAGTTTAATCGTCCTGAATAGTATATGCCAATGATCCACAGACAATTCCGGAGCTCAAGAACCATTAATGAAATTAAACCGCAATTATGCCAAAATATCATTGAAAATTTTGTCAAAAGAAAAGACATTTGCAAAGAGTCGAGGCCGTCAGATCGGATATCGTGTTCCGAGAACCTCCATGTTTGACTTTATATGAAAATAAATACCTTGTACTTTTTAAATAAATAATAGACCCTATATTTTATTAATAAATTAAAATGTCAGTTACTTTTGGAACACACTTATAAATGTAGAAAATACTTTCAATTAATTATCAACCAGGAAGATAAATAAAATATCTGGAGCAGGGATGAAAAACAACTCCGTCGTAGTTGGTGGGGCGGGGAGCTCTAATTCACTAAAAGTATTATTTTCTAAAGATTTTTTTTCATCTTTTAATAATTTGTTTGTTAGTATCAAGAGAAACAAGATTATAAATAATATTGTTGTCCTGCATTTATGCATTCTGAAAATGCATAAATTATAATTTAATTTAAAAATAAAGATTAACGTGACACATGTTCTTTTTAACAGTGAGACACTTCCAAGCAACAAATCTTCTACGAATTTCTCTTTTTCTCTCTTTACTTTCTTTGCTCCATTTTCTTTAGAGCGATTTGCATTTAAAGGGTTGCTTGATGTGTAAGTTTATCAAAAAAGATTATAACAAAGAAAATTCCGCCTAACAGCGGTTTTCCGTGAAGGTAACCATTCCAGTTCCATGACAAAAATCTGTAGTAGGCCTAATCATTATAATAATAGAGATTAAAAATCAAGTATCCTTTGCTTGAAGTTGTGGCTGTGATATGATTATAATGAAGGGATGAAGATATCAGCCAATGTTCGAGGTTCAATAAAACTCCTAGAATAAGGGATGTTTTGGCCTGAATCTATTTACTCATCTTCAGTTATTGGAAATTATACATAAAATATATTGCAAAACAAACATGATTCATCTCTGATCGTGGGCATAGGTACGATATAACTTTGTATGAAAAATATGAATAATATTCAAATTTATTATCGACAGTGTTTTGTAATATTTGTTTAATTTTCAATCTGAGGATGACCAAATAAATTCAGGCCATAACGTCTTATATCTGGGAGTTTTATTGAACCTCGAACATACCAATTTGGCTAATATCTCCATCCCTTTACATAGGCCTATTCACAAGATGTTATAGTAATCAGATAACCTACTGGTATATTATACCTTTTGGCTTTCAGATGGGATGGATTAGATTTTTGAAATTTCCAGGCTGGCATGACAATACTTTTTATAACTAAAATAATGCACACATTTATTTATTTTAAGAATTTCCAGTAATTGAAATAAATATGGAGGTGTCTAAATGGCCTCAGATGCCGAAAAATAAATAATAAAAAAAAAAAGAAATTTTATATCGTTTATCTATTTAATTATCTTATTTTTATAATGCGCTGCGCCTTTAAATAAAGATTTCGTTCCTCTTGCACTCTTCAAAATTGTGGCCAAATTATAATTCTAAATATAATAATAAAAAAATTTGAAAATAAATTAAAGGGTTTATTTGAAAGAGTGGTAATTTTTAAAATAATATTTTCAAATTCTTTCTACATTCTAACCGCGTATTTTTTATCAAGAACCAACAGATAGCGGTAAATATCGTAAATTTATTTGTATAATTTCGCAAATTGTGTTCAAGCGGTTTATTTATTAATTTGGATTATTGGCCCTAAAGGCAATCAGTGATCCGAGGTGTGTGTTTAACGAGCCACGCACGCATGCACGCATGCACGCATGCACACACATACATACACACGTGTTGCAGTCCTAATGACTCGCACAGCCCCCCTCGGGATCACTCATCGCTCACTTGAACCACCAATAGAGACACATTTCTTCGTGTTTTATTATAATTCACTCTCTCACTCTCTCCCCCTGGTTAGTTATTTTTACACACTCTGGTTTCAATTAATCTTGCCCAGGCCAGATCGTCGTCGTGTGTTGTACAACAGTTGATAATCCCCGGGGATATGATTAATTATGCGGCGGTGTGTTCGAATTTGTTGTAGACCCGGAGGCCATTAGCGTAGGATGGGGGACCTGTTGCCCCGGGTCATTTGTCACCCGGCGCAGATTCCGGGGCTCCCTCGTCCTCGCCTGGTCCAATCGGCCAATTTCCCGCTAATGGCCTTATTAATCGAGATAATGAAGACAAATAGTACATATTCCTTTTTATTATTATAATTAAAGTTTAATAAGTAATTGCTTATTTTATATTTTCAAATAAATAAATATAAGATTGAGCAAGGCCATGATTTTAAATAAAAAAAAAAAAAAAAAAAAAAATATAAGATTGATAAACTAATAAAATATAATTTTAAAAAATTTCAAATATTTTTCGAGGAGCTAATATTTTCTTCTCTGGGCCACGGGTCACGTGCTAAACCACCAAAAGATCTTTTTTTTAAGTTTCTTGAACAAATCGGAAATTGATTTTTGGAGTAGATTTTATTTATACATTTTTTTATTTTATTTAATTAATGAAGGATTTCAGGATGTCTCTGTAACTCGTTGATGATGATGAGTATATTTATGTGTATATAAGCTTATATTAATAAATTAAAGGATTTGTTTTTTAATTTATTAATTTTTTTGCACAGTTTTTTGACCTTTAAATAAATCTTTTAATTTATATATACATAAATATACTCAGCACCACCAAGGAGTTGCTGTGACATTCTGAAGTCCTTCATTAATTAAATAAAATTAATCAAAATGATAATCACACAAAAAGAATCTTCAAACTAAGTTTTTTTTTTTTTATCAAACTAATCGATGTCTCTAATAACATGATTAGTAAGTAAGTCCGAAGGGACAGTCACCACAATCGTTGCGGTTAAGTGATGCCGAGCGCGGCGAAAGTTTGGGATTGGTGACCCCGAGCAATCAGCGTGTGGAACGCTCCCCGGTAGCCATCGGTACTTGTAATTAAAAATTTAGGGGTTATCCCTAAATGGCCTCTGTAGCCGAAAAGGGTTAAAAAAATGATTAGTAAATCCTTAAAACAATATGCTCTTTAATTATCGTCTATATGCTGAAGCACATCATTTAACCACTTATTTTAAATAAAGTCGGACTAAGCCGAGCTCACAACTTTGCCCAAGCAATATTCAAAGAAATAACGCACACGTTTGTTAAATAAGAAAAAAATATTGCCCCTTCCCACTAGAGCCCCTCCGGCCCCTTGCTTACATGGTATATGATTTTACTCGGGAGGAATTCTAGTTTCTGAAAATATATTAAAAAAAAAAAAAAAATTATAGGCTATGTAAGAAAAAAATATTGACCCCACCCCTCTAGAGCCTAGCCCCCCTCACCCTAATGGTCCGATGTTTCAGTTCTTGGCCTTTACATCTAGTTTATGTGTGCAAAATTTCAAAACAAATTGAATAAGTTTAAATAAGTTTTTGCGTTTTCGTTGACGAAAAAAATTACCGCCCTCGGGGCATGGCGTAGAGGTTAGCGTGCTAACCTCATATACCAAACGTCGCGGGTTCGGATCCCAGGCAGTCCGATGATTTTATTTAAGCCAATTGGATACCAAATGGCTTAAATAAGAATGCCTGGACCCCAATATATGTATATTTATCAATAACGGATATCGTAAAAAGTCTTATATGGCCTAGGTTGCCGAAAAGACTGTGTGAATGCGTGTATGAGTGTGAGTGTGAATGAGAAAAAGTGTGAGTGTTTTTTTTATAAAAAAAAAAAAAAAAAAAAAATTACCACAGACATCATTCCAAAAATTGATTCAGAGGTCCTCAAAACGCATTTTAGCAGCTTCAGTACAATTTTGATTTTTAATAAATAAGATAAAATAGGAACTTTACCTACCCAACCTACCGTTGGTAGACAAAGTTAAAAATTTGAACAAGAAAGATAAAGAAATTTCCTCTTCTTTAAAACATGGTATTTTATAGTATAATGTTTATAAATACGAATTCTATAAAAAAATCTGGTGGGACTGGTCACACAGCACACAACTTTCTCTTACCTTTGGTAAGGTAAGGATTTTTTGTGTCGAAATATATTTAGTTTCCGCCGATTTATTAGGTTTCAATATGTAGTAAAATTTGTGGTCCGAAATCTGTTGGATTAATTTAGGGACTTTCTTTCATCTCATTTATTTAGATTAGGGACATTTCGTTTCGGCTCGTCTTCGTCAAGTCTTCATGGAATCATGTAGTAAAATTTGTGAACATGAGAAAATATTTATATGTTGTTACCATGGCAACCATTCCTCCTATCTTTTCTATGAAGTACAAGAGTAAAGTGTGCTTCAAAAGATTTCAAGGAGCATAACATCGAATTTTTGACATGAATCCAATACTTTCGTTCTCTATATATTAACAAATATAGAGGTAAGAGAAAGTAAAATATATTAAAATGAAATTTATTTATTAATGAATAGTTAGGGAAATTATTTATTTGTTGACCCGTCAATTGGGTTTATTTCAGTCTTTTAGGATTGCTAATAGATTTCCAACGACGTCCTAAATTAGCCTCTTTCTCTCTCACTCTATCTTTCGTCCCAAGACAAGACAAGAAGACGATGCCTTCGTCTTAATTACCTCTGGCGTAATTACTGTGAGGGCTTAATTACCCCCCTGGCTTTTGATGAAAACGGAGGGTTTGACTTAATATATTTCTTCTCATCGACGGTCCATAATCGGAGTAATCATTCTTAAAATAGACATCTGTCACATCTCTCTGTTCCTTTGGCTTCCCTCTCTGTAAATTTAATGAAAATATTAAATAGAAGGTTATTTCTGTATTTACATATTAATTAAATAAATTTAAAATTTACGTTTAACTTGTAAGGAATCAAGACAGGCAGAAAATAAAGAATTCTATAGATTCTTTGGTCGACGTTTCGAGAGAGATTCAAGAACTGTCTAAAAATAGTATAAGGTATTGATAGTGAAGTTGGAGACAAATTTTTCGACGAAAATATTTTATTACAGTATTTATTTGCTGACTCCCTATCTTCACTCCTAAAAATATCATGAGAAACATTGGTTTCCACCACTTTCGGGAATTTTTGCTCTTGAATAATTAACCGTTTAAAAGTGACCATTATTGGATGGATATAATGATATGACATAGAATGGGTGTCTCAGGATTTTTACTCTGGAAGGGAGAGGAGAAGAAGCAGGCTGGGAGTCAAAAAAATAGAAAAAAGTTCATATTATTATCATTTTTCAAAGGAAATATTTTTCTTGTGCAAAAGAGAATTTGGCATCACGTACTGAAGTAAAGTGAAAATTAACCAATAGACTATTCATTTTTGTTGTTGTAGGTAATTTATCATTTTTATTTATCACGTGGATTTAGTACTGTAGCAAAACGCGGCGACTTTCGGTTGTTTTTTAGTAAAATCGAGCCTGATATTAACAAACTTCTTAAAATGCATAAAATTCAACCTTCTCAATAGTTATATCAAAAATTTATGTCTATATAACTAATTGTAAGTATGTTTTTATTTGCTCCCATTGAAACATTCTTCTTTCATTTTCATTTTAAACTGAGAAATAGGATAGAGGTCATCTCTTATCATACGACTATAATATAATAGTATCGTGGCAAATATATTCGTGACAATAGCTGTTTTAAATTCGCGACAGGTGGTAAGTAAAATTAAGATGCGGGGGGGGGGGAGGGCTCTAGAAAAGAACATATTTTCAAAGTGGCGGCAAGCAAAATAAGGTTGAGAATCTATGCACTTTACGATACTCTTTATTTAACGATATACATATATGTGGGGTTCAGGCACCGTTTGGAGAATAGATATAATTTTCCAAAGGATTTTTTTTAAAGACGTGCTAATTTAATTCCATTATTTAAACATTTTGGCAATTTAATTCTTATGCTACATGCTTATTCAATTTGTAGATAATTAATTAAAAATTCAGAGGAGGTTCTATTTAGGTCTAGTGGCCAATTAGCGTGGATTGGGTTTCCCCCATAAGCTATAGACAGGGTGTCCAAGTGCAAGGCCGTCGTGACACTCTCTTGATGGATGCGGATGGAGGGTATTTTTTTTTTGCCGACGGCGGGCGTCGTCGGCGCCACCCGACCGAGAGAGGGTCTATTTGCGTGAACCATCCATCATCATCGGTGAGTGAGTGGGGAGACTTTACAAGGCGTCCACCCACGCACTCACACCTGCGCCTCCTCACCGGCATGTATTAATCAGGTGGCCTATTTTATTAAAATAGACAGTCTGCATTGTCAAGTTTATTTAATTGGAGTTGGCGTTCCATAGGCATAGAAAAAAAAATGATGGCGCTCTCTCTTTGATAGTAAATTGTCCGAACTAAGTCTAAACACTTAAAGATGTCTTGATTTTCTTATTTTTATTCGAAATATAGCCCTACAATATATTAGGTAAAAAAATTAAATTAATTTAAAATTATTATCTACCGGATTCTTTTCTGAAAGGTAACAAATACAAATGACCTGCAACACTATTTTTCTATTAAGAAAATTTTTAAAATCCATTAACAAAGATTAATTATTTCTCATTTAAATTGTGTGGTCTAATTATAACAAATTTGGCAATTCTTTAAAATATGCTAGTAGGCCTATATTAATAGGTGCGTGGGGCGTCCACATCTTGTGGTTACGTGGATGGCGACCACGAGCTGCCCGAGCTGGGACAAGAGCTGGAGGGAAATAGTGAGATCCGCAACTTTTTACCGCCGACCCCGTACCGTGGGCATAATAAGGGCGGGGACAGAAGAAGAAGATTAATGGGTGCGAGGTCTAAAGAGCCTCAGATCCCAAAACAACCTATAGTATAAAAAGTATATTTAAGAATAATAATAATAATTTTTTATTTAGTGATTAAATTGAACAAATTAGGAAAAAGCGATTGCAAAAATGTTAGATAGGTATTTGTTAAAAATTAAAAAAAATAAATTCTTTCCCATCTTCGAATGGAGTCCCACTTAATTTATTTATCTTAAATTTATACACTCACTTGTCAGTCAATTTGATTTTTTTTTCTTTCTCTTACCTATATATGTTAATATATATCTAGAGAGAAAGTATTGGATTCATGTCAAAAATTCGATGTCGTGATTTTGATGGATATACACGTTTTGAGGTCCCCGGCGGTCTGAGTAGTAGAAATAAGTTTTTAAACAAAATCGGCCAATGAGTACTAGTGAAAGCCTAGGGGCCCAGGCCTAGGGCGGCACGATTTAAGGGGCGGCGAAAAAATAAGATCCGCAAAAAAAATTTTCGCAGGGCGAAAAAAATTGCGTGTCCCTAAAAAAAATAATCAAAAGGGCGGCGCATCAAACGGGGCCTAAGGCAGCAGCAGGCCTAAATCCGCCACTGTTCTTTACTGATGTAAAGTTTATTTCGATTTTCTCAAAATTTGTTATAACGATTTTTATTAAAATTAAAAAACAATTATTTTTTAGATGCCCTTTCAAATGTATATTCTCATTTTGCTCTCAAAATTGTTTGAAGCACACTTCTCTTGTACTTCATAGGAAAGATAAGAGAAATGGTTGCCATAGTAACAAAATATAAATTTTTTTTTTTTTAAACACACTTTTTTCTCATTCACACTCACACTCACACTCACATTCACACAGTCTTTTCGGCAACTCAGGCCATATAAGACTTTTTACGATAACCGTTATTATATAAATATATTTATATGGGGTCCAGGCATTCTTATTTAAGCCATTTGGTATCCAATTGGCTTAAATAAAATCATCGGACTGCCTGGGGTCCGAACCCGCGACGTTTGGTATGAGGTAAGGTTACCAACCTCTACGCCATGCCCCGAGGGCCGCACAAAATATAAATATTTTCCAATGTTTATAAATTTTATATCTTGAATTTTAATATATCGGTCGGTGGAAACTAAATTTATCTCGACACAAAAAAAATCAGGTGTGAAAGCACAGAACACAACTTTCGATTACCGAAGGTAAGAGAAAGTTTGTGAGTTGTTTGAGTGACGCCAGATTTTTTAAAATAAAATATAGCTATTAAAAATAATCTAAATTTATATTTTTTAATATTTTTTTAAGAAAAGAAATAGAGGAATTTCTCAAGAAGATGGATGCTTGGCGTCTGGACCAGCATCCATCAGTCTGATAGCTTAGCTTAGGAGATTGCGAGAAGATCTCACTGACTGGAGCTGACTGAGCCTGGGGGCTTTGCTCAGCCAGGCGCCTCATAAATAAATCGCCTGGAATTTCCTCTAATTATTATCATTTTAATATTCATTTAAATCAAAGCGGTCTAAGAAAATAAACAAGGATTTTGAGAAATTCTTTTCTGTCGTGCATTCATTTAAATCATCAATTTACTAATCGTTATTAATCAATGGTAAAACATCTTTCATTATAACTTAATCATATACATTTATCTTAATTTTGAGGAAGTTGAATGAAAAAAAATATGAAAAATTATTATTTCAAAGTAAGTGGCTGTAGAATAAGATGATCACTTCCATTAAAGTCGAAACGTTTTTTTTAAGCAGAGGCTTGTAAATTTTTTGACTCTTCTTCTAGTTGTCAAATGTTGGTGAATTTTAATTGCTATCAGAGATTAGTTGGCGTTATTACTAGTCCCTCTATTCTCTTATCAAACGCTTCTAGATTGCATATTTTTCTTTAAAGGTCTTTTTCGGTATTGGCAGTCAATTATTTATTTCAATTGATTTGTAGCCAAATCAATCAAAATAAATTTTTGTCACGTGAGACGGAATGCGAACTCCCTACCTTTAGCACTAGATTGCATCTAAAATTTTTGAATAATATATCCAAAAATTTCGTTTAAAATCTAGATTAATTGGGTAATTAATCGTATAAGAGATCAAATTCAAGTCCAAATTTGCGAGGCCAATCATTTTAGAGGCCTTATGTTCATGTCAAAATTTCGATGTAGAGATTATTATCACACCAGAAAATTAAAAAAACTTATAAAAAAAAAAATGTATTTCGAATGTTGTGTTCTGTGCTTGTCACACCAGCTTTTTTGTGTCAACATATAGAGTAAAGTGGGGTTGTATGTAGGCTATATTAACATATAGGGGAGACCGGGGCAGGTTGGCCCACTAATTTTTATTTCTTTTAGAAAATTTTTTATTTAATCATTTTCGTTTATGTTTTCATTTTAAAATGTTGGTGTAACCTTAAGCTACCAAATGGTCATCGTAAAAGTCTCCTAAATTGATGTTAGAATTAAAAAAAATAATTATTTCTAAAATATTTCGAGTGGGCCAACCTGCCCCGTGGTCGGGGCAGGTTGGCCCGGACCGGGGCAGGTTGGCCCGGAAGGCATTTGTTATTTTTATATGAATAAAAATGCAAGAAAATAATTTAAAACAACCTAATTTTAACACACACAGTTTATTTTAAATTATAATTGGTTATTGTAACAGTTTCAGTAATAAGTGAGTACTAAATCAAAAAAAGTATATCGTGACTTCAAGAACTGTTTTAACCGTGGTCCAGAGGTTGGAGATGAGAGTCAGAATGCTATGAAGAGCATTGCAGCACCTTACTTGGGCTTGGCGAGTTGGCAAAAAGAGTATCCCAACAAGGGTCCCAACTTTCTCTCCCAACGCTCAATTTGTGCTCGTTTGAAAAATCTCTTAGCCCTCGGGGCTTAGTGTAGGGGTTATCGTGCTAACCATTTGGATACCAAATGGCTTAAATAAGAATGCCTGGACCCCCAAAATATATAATTATTAATACAACGGTTATCGTAAAAGTCTTATATGGCCGGAGTTACCGAAAAGACGTGTGAATGGGAAAAAAGTGTGAATGTTTAAAAAAAAAAAAAAAAAGCGGAAACACTTCATATCTTCCCGAACCACACATATTCAAAGAACTAGAACGTTTTAGAAAACAATAAGAACATATTCATATATCTGATAACAATTTCCCAAAAACAAAGGCACGTGCTCATTTATGATGCAAAATTTCCTCCAATAAACTCTCAATGACGGCCAGTATAACATCGATATTTATAATAATTTTTATTTTGTTACTTTTACATCATTCATTACCACTAAAATTGAAAAGATAAAACACGGTTTAACCATTTCATACATACAATGGCAAAAAATCGAGTGGGCCAACCTGCCCCGTCATTTTTGGGCCAACCTGCCCCATCGTCATATTTGAAACAATTTTTATCCCGCACAAATCCCGTTGATGTTTTTTAATTAATATGCCATGGAGAAATAATCCTTATACTCTAACCTTTAAACATAGTGCTCACTTTTTATCCTCGAAGTAACCAAAAAGTAGATAAAACAATTTTATTCAACTAATGAAAATTTACTCCAAGGTGCAAAAAACGAATAAATGATCCTAGCTCATGCGAATTTACTCCGATCGCTATAGTTGTTTTGGCGGAAGGTGTGTGGCAGTGCTATTAAGCTTCATTCTGATCCGTATCACAATCGTCCAATTATTCTGCGAAATATCGCGACTGGGCCGACCTGCCCCGTGGGCCAACCTGCCCCGGTCTCCCTACATATAGGTAAGAGAAAGTAAAAAAGTAGAAGCTAAATTTCGACACTTTGCTCTTCTTTTAGTTAGCGTTGATATTTTTTTTTTTTAAACCTTTTCCAAATTATCTTTTATGAATTGAAGAAGCATTTTGCAATTCAGACCAAGTCCATTTTCATTGTCCTGACCGCGATGATAAAGATGCAGGTTAGGTACGTCAAAATACTCGTAAATGAGAATAAAAGAAGACGCGAATAAATCTGCTGAATTTTATTATTAATTAAATAGAGATTTTTTCTTGTATAGTCCTTCAAACTGAGCCTAAATGTAATAACAATATTAACAGCAAGATTTTGATCAGTAGACAAAACAAGTTAAAAAAAAAAGATAAAAGCGTTTAAAAATTACAAAAGGGCTAGAGAACTTTTTAAAAGATAAATAATAAAGAATACTTGAAATGATAGATGATAAATGCAGCCTTGACTTCCCCACTTGAGCCGATGACAGTCGGCCATCTGCTGTTGGTGCTGGACCAAGCTCCTCAGCATCCAAACATCTCACATTTATTAATTCACAAATGTATTCATATAAATAATAATTTATAATAATATTAATTATATTTTGAAAAGTTTTAAAAGAAGTTAATAATTATAGACGGCCCATTTCCTATAACACCATCTAATAATGCGAAGGGGAAAAATGCGACGAGTCAAGTCTCTCAATTTCCCCTCTTTATTTGGCAACAAAATAGAAAGAAGGCCATGCACATAATTCTTCAACTGTATCTTTATCTCTAGAATTCCGAGAGAGGCCATATTCAAAAAATATAAAAAAGGCCTAATTGAAGGGTTTGGGCGCAGACAGTGCAAACCCACAAATATATAGTTCTGAGATATTTCAATTTTAAACTTAGAAAAACCACAAAACACCAATAAGAAGTTTGTTTGCTTACTACTGTCAGAACGCTCTAATGGCAATATCAGGCTCAAAAACAAATTGTACAACTAGTACAGACATTTGATCAATTGATGGTGCTGAAAAGTCGGATTTGTCATAATTGTGGGTTAGCACTATCTGCAGCCGACCGCTTCAATTCTTCAAGGAAAAAAATTGTACATTTATAACACTCCAACACAAAAGTTCAGGACCACTGTGGGTTCTCGACATAATTTCCTTTTTCTAAACTTGATATTTTTTCCTACTCCTCTCTTTTTTTTTTGGCGACAACAATGGACCAAACAACATCCATGGTCCATCATGTGGGATGTTTATTTAAAAGAAAAAGGGGGGACTCTGGAAATCCGACCCAGGACCACCGCAGAGCGGCCATCTTGTTCGGGTTGAATCCGAAAGCAAAGAATACACAAAAACAAATTAGCCCCTCGTTGATATTCTTGGCACGATCGCAACAGATGATGATGATGACTGACTTACTTAGCGTGATTTGTATTGTAGCTTTTATACTAAGCTTCATTTGTTAAAATAATATCTTTTTTTTTCTAATATTCACTTTTTTACAAGCACTTGTTAAATTATTCTTTTAATTAAATTTTAACTAATATTTTTTAATTTTTGCAAGGGAATAATAAATCTTGACGGTAATTGGCCGTTGCAGAAGCTATTAGATGAAATAGATAGTAACTAATTTTAGATCATCATTTTGGTTGGATAGAATTCAAAAAAATTATACGGTATTTCCTAGTTTATTTGATTTATAAAAAAAAGTTTAAACTTAAGAAGTAAATATATCTTAATTGATATCTATATAATTATTAATATTTTTTCTTGAATCTTATGATTGATTCAATCTCTTACTTAAATATATGAGAATGGAAAATTGAAAGGAAAAAGTTTTAAATAAATTTTTTCTTTACAAATATGTATATTTATTTTAGCAAAGAAAGAAAGTGAGAGATAAACCAATCACTGAAATCAATAACATGTTTCCCTTGGGAAAGAATGTAGATGGGTTTCAGATGACCTAATCGTTCGTTGATAAAGGAATATATATCTGCTTAATCAGCCATTAAAAAAAATCATTTTAATTAATTTACTGCGTGAGAAAAAAAAATATTTTCGCATTATCAAAATAGTTTACCGTGAGAATGAGACATGGACTTGAATTCGAGACTAAATGATTATAAAAAGATCGTCGCAGAGTTTTTGTTGTTTTAATTTTTACTTTCTCTTACCTCTATATAAGCTTATGTTAATATTATATAGAGAGAAAGTATTGGATTCATGTCAAAAATTCGATGTCGAGATTTTGATGGATCTTCACGTTTTGAGGTCTCCTGAATCCAAAAAAGTGGTTTTCGCGACATGGTCTGTCTGTGTGTTTGTCTGTGTAACAATAATCACTCTCAAGCATGAAGGAATTGAGCTATGAGGTTGAAATTTTATATATAAGTTAAACACCCCCGGGACCGGAAAAATAAGCTTTTAATCAAAATCGACCAAAGAGTACTAGTACTTTACTGATGTACTTTTTCAGTTTTTTTCGATTTTCTCAAAATTCGCTCTAACAATTTTGATTAAAATTCAAAAATAATTATTTTTTAGATGCTATTTCAAATGTATATTCTCGTTTTGCCCTCGAAATTGTTTGAAGCACACTTTACTCTTGTGCTTCATAGGAAAGATAGGAGAAATGGTTGCCATGGTAACAAAATATAAATATTTTGCCATGTTTATGAATTTGACATCTTAAATTCCAATATATTGGCGGGAACTAAATATATGTCGACACAAAAAATCTGGTGTGACAAGCACAGAACACAACTTTCGATTACCGAAGGTAAGAGAAAGTTGTGTGCTGTGCGCCAGTTACACCAGATTTTTTTTTCGATTTTCTCAAAATTCGCTCTAACGATTTTGATTAAAATTCAAAAATCAATTATTTTTTAGATGCTCTTTCAAATGTATATTCTCGTTTTGCGCTCAAAATTGTTTGAAGCACACTTTACTCTTGTGCTTCATAGGAATGATAGAAGAAATGGTTGCCATGGTAACAAAATATAAATATTTTGCCATACTTATAAATTTTACATCTGAATTCAAATATTCCCTACTGCCGGGAACTAAATACATGTCGACACGAAAAATCTGGTGTGACAAGCACAGCACACAACTTTCGATTACCGAAGGTGGTGCTTGGCACACCAGATTTTTTTTTATAAAAACAGGCGAGTGTTAATGTTTCGTGAGAGTTTATAAGATCATCTCACAGAAATTCGTGTCGCAACAACAATGACAACTTTGTGCCTAATTAGTTTATAAGCCTAGAAGGTCTGAGGATGGACGAAACGTCTCCTTTTCGGCATTTGGCATCCTTTATTTGCTGCACCTATACTTGCTCTCTTCCATTCCATAACATCAACAGTAACTTCTCATCAACTTAAAAAATAATTTATTTAATTTTTAAAGTAGATTCACGATTAAAATATAATAATATTGTTAAGGATAGCGAATAGCAGCCAGGAAAAATCAAATCAGATAAAAACTAGATCAATTTTTATCAGATTTTCCTTTATTTGATCGTCGACGTTTCGGACGCCAGTCGCGCCCTTCCTCAGGACAATCAATCGTCAAGCAAATACAGATGGAAGTATTTCTAGCTAAAATTGAAATCGTGTATGAAACAATAAAATTTCAATATGCGACAAACTGAATGCATTCAGTCAATCTTTGACTGCAAATCTTAAAAAATTTTCTTCCCCCCGGTGGGGGGGGAGTGGGTGGGGCCCTCCCCCCTCCCCAACCCCCGGCGGGGGGGGCCCCCCGAGCCCGTTGATTTTTTTTTGCCACTTGTTGACAAAAGGGTTATAAAAAACAACCCACCAACCAAAAAAATAAATTATATACAAATTTTTCAAAAATTAATAAGAGGACTAAGTTGGAGGAAGGGTGGGGGGGGGGGGGGGGGGGGGGGGGGGGGGGGGGGAGGGAGAAAGGGTGTAAAAAAAAAAAAAAAAAAAAAAAGTGCTTAAAAGCAATGCCATCGAAGAATGCATTCAGTTTGTCGCATATTGAAATTTTATTGTTTCATACACGATTTCAATTTTCGCTAGAAATACCTCCATCTGTATTTGCTTGACGATTGATTGTCCTGAGGAAGGGCACGACTGGCGTCCGAAACGTAGACGATCAAATAAAGGAAAATCTGATAAAAATTGATCTAGTTTTTGTCTGATTTGATTTTTCCTGGCTGCTATTCGCTATCCTTATCAAATTAAACAGCCATTTTCTCCATCGTCTTTATAATAATATTATTGGACCAACTCTGAGCAATAATGACTGAAGATGGAGCATAAATAATGCACCGAAACGTTTCCGGCTAATTTGTAAACAGAGGGTGCCTCTGCCTCTACACATCCTTGGCTAAATATCCAGAGTTGCAAAATTAACAATTTTTAATTTAAAAGGGCCTGAAAACAGAAGAGCAACATAATAAATGAAAAAAAAAAAATTCAAAATGTATGATTCACAAAATTATTTAATGGGCTAAAATTACAAAAATATCTGAATATTTACCATTAGGCTCTATAATAATTATCACGTTATTCAAAAACAAAATAACGTTTTTTTCTTTGTTTTTACGCGAAATGATGTTTTATTATTATAAAATCATTTTTTTTTTTGTTTTAGAATTAAAAATGATTTTTTTTTTTATTTGCAAAAATAATTATGTGAAAAAACAAAAATGGTTATAATCTAGTTTTGTATGTCAAAAAAGAGGGAGTGTTGACGGACATGCTCAGGTGTCTGCGATAAAGCAACTTCCGGTCTTTGCGTTGCGTTGCGAGAAGAATAGAGAGAAAGATGAAAGCCACCAGGAAACCGCGTCAAAGGCTTGTGTCTCTGAGTATGTGCATGTGTGTATATGTGCGTGTGCGTGTGCGTGTGCAACGAGGGCTGGACAGTTGCCTCGCGTCGGCGGACCGTTGCCGATGTGTGGGTATGTGTGTGTCTATAAATTTAGGTTTCCTTTGAAGAGTAGGTAGAGCTCGTTCGGTGGCGGCGTTGCCGCTCTGTACGCCATCTGGCAACAACTTCTCTCTCTTTCTCCCTTTGCTGCCCGTAATCAGTACAAACATTTACGCCTAGTTTGGTTTTTTTCTTTATAATCATCTCTTGAAGTGTATTACAAAAAAATGCCATCCCACTAAAAAATGGTCTTTTTTTTATAGAAGATTTTCAGACGTATCGTGCAAAAAGACTTTATTAGGGGGGGGGGGCAACCCAAATGATCTTGGAAATGTATCATAACTCAGCGGACCACATATAAAAATATATATCCCCATATTAGTTTTAGACCAACTATAAATATTTTTTTTGGAAAAAAAAATATATTGGCAAGGAATATTGGCTGAATAGGTAGATATAATTTATAATGAAGAGATAAAGGCAGCCAAAGAAAAATAAAAACAATTTTTTTTTCTTTATTGAACAACAATGTCGACTTTTCGGCCGATTCTTACGGCCTTCATCAGGACATGTGTTTTATTTGCCTCGAGCTTAGAGCTCTTGGCTGAGTGGTGGTCACTCTTGAACCAGAAGTCGTCAGTTGAAGAATTTTTGAACCTATATCAGGAGCTGCCAAGAGCCTTTCTAAGTTTAAGGCAAACAAAACAGATGTCCTGATGAAGGCCGGAAGAATCGGCCGAAACGTCGTCGTTGTTGTTGTTGTTGTTCAAAAAAGCAAGATAAAATTTTTTTTTCTTTATTTTGCTTTAGCTGCCTTTATCTCTTGATTATAAAATACGTATATTTTGTAAAAGTGCAATGAACCGGGCTGCAAAAAATGTTCGCATGCGGCCCGAGGGTTGGCTACCCCCTGGCCTAACCTCTTCTATGACGTATACTAGAGAGTATATTATCCTAGTGTGAGGATGGACTCCCTCAGAACTAGTGTGAAGATGGAGACCCTCAGAACTATTGTGAGGACGGACTCCCATAGAAACGTTGTGTTGCATTCTCCTTTCAAAAAATGCATCAGGGAACCTTCTTTACGTCCATTCTTTTGGACGGGATGTCACAGCAACTCCCTCTCCTTTGCTGAGGATTATTGTAGTGGAATCCAAAATCCAAATTCAAGGCATACTTTTTTTTTAATTCATATAAATGTCTTTTTCGGCATTGGAGGCCATTAGGCCCTATTTATTTCAAATGATTGGTATCCAATTCAATTGAAATATATTTGGGATTTCGTCGCCTGGGACGGAATGCGAACCCTTGACCTTTGGTATCAGAAGCCAATGCTCTACCTCTGGGCAATAGGTCAAGTGGCCCCTAGGGCATACTTAACCACAATCATTTATTTAGCTTATTTAAAGCATAATATACATGTAATAATATCCTTTAAAAAATGTAAAATAACGTTATCATTTTAAAACCCTTTATATTATGATTACATTGTCTCTTTCTCTTTCGTGCAAATTTTTATAATAACATTCTGGAAATTAAAGTCCGAAGTAAAAAATTTGGCAATTTGCATATATATTGATATTCTTGTATATTCAATACAATTAGTTAATTACCAACTTTCAATGCAATTAAATCACTCAAATACACGTACGTTTGGATTGTTTATAAAAAAATTTATAACAATTATATCCAAAAAAGAAAAAATAAAATTGTTTGCATTACCAAAGAGAAAATGAATTCTCTTTCATGCAATTTTATTTGTTCTTTTTAATTTCAATAAAATACTATTAAAATATTCATTTTATCGAAATTAACAAAAAATATTTCCACTCCCTCCCACGAGGGGAAAATGAGAGAGTGGGAATTTAAAAAAATTGCGGAAATAAATTTTTTTTTTCTCTAGGAAGAAATTGTTTTTCCTAGTGTCGAAATTTCTTAAGAGCCCCTAAAGGATTGGTTGCAGCGATCCTAGTAGTAGAATAAATCATGTTGATATTTTTTTTTTTTTTCAATTTTTTAACTATAAACATTTAGAACGCCTTTCTAGCTTATCACACCAGATTTTTTGTGTCGACACAGATTTAGTTTCCGACAGTACGGTACATTTGAATTCAAGATGTAAAATTTATAAACAGAAAAAGATTTATATTCTGTTACCATGGCAACCATTTTTCCTATGAAGTACAAGAATAAAATGGTCTTCAAAAGATTTCAATGACAAAATGAGAATATACATTTTAAAGAGCACCTTAAAAATAATTGATTTATGAATTTTAAACAAAATGGTTGGAGCGAATTTTGAAAAAATCGAAAAAAAACTGAAAAGGTTCATCAGTAAAGTACTAGTACTTTTTAGCTGATTTTGATCAAAAGCTTATTTTCACGTCTAAGGGGGGTGCCTAACTTAAATATAAAATTTCAACCTCGTAGTCCAATTTCTTCATGCTTTAAAGTGAACAAACACGCAGAGACAGACTGCGCCATGTTGCGAAAACTACTTTTTTGGACTAAAACGTGTATATTCCTCAAAGTCTCGACATCAATTTTTGATATGAAACCAATACTTTCTCTCTATATATTAATTATATTATATATTCATATTCCTATAGGTAAGACAAAGTAAAAAAGAAGCAAAATTAAGCATATTGAATAAATAAAACATCTTCTTTCTTCGCCTTAATTCCGCGGTGCGGGGTCTGCGGAGGAGGTGGGGTTTTTTGCGACCGGGAAGGAATAGAACAGGCCGGCCCTTCGCACGGTCTGAAGCCTGTTGAAAATATAGAAGGAAAGAGACTGACATGCAAAGAACAGAAAAGTACTGTCAGTCCCAGCTAGGGCAGCTCGTGGTCGCCATCCACGTACCCACAAGATGTGGGCCCCTGAGCAATGAATAAATAAAATATAAAAATTGTAAATGCCTGTGGAACATAAATAAATAAATAAAATCTCTTTTTAATTTATTTTTATTTAATTTTTTGGCCGTGACCCGTGGCTCACCGAGAAGATATTAACTTCTCGTACCTAGGGTCCCGGGTTCACTTCCCGTCTCAAGCGAGAAAAATTTATTTCATTTGAATTGGCTACCAATCATTTGAAATAAATAGGGATAGAATAGGAATGGCCTTAGATGCCGAAAAGAACCTTAAACAAATTTAAAAAAAAATTATTTATTTTCGACTTTTCGGAGGCATGTCGCCCTTCCTCAGAATAATGAGTTGTTAAGATACAGATGGAAAATAAAATTTAATCTTAAATTCAAGAGTTAGTAGTAGCTGAATGTATTTGTTTGATTGATTTATGACCTTCACATTTTGATTGTGTTTGCTAGCCACATCCAACATTAGTATTCTATAATTATTAAATTCCCTATGGATTTAATCATCTGAAAGAGAATATTTTCGTCCTTAGCACAAGTATAAACAAATGAGATAGAGGATGACTCATAATAAGCTTTTTCATCTTGCAAAACTGCAACTTAAGAGAAAAAAAAGAAAGAGAGAGAGAAAACTGACCAGGTTCAAACGGAAAGAAATTTCTTTATGATCTTGATTAAAAAAAAAAATTCTCACTAATAGAGATGAGTTGTTTTTAATTAATGATATTGTCTATGGATATATTTTAGTGATGAAATTTGCCATCTGCCGAGGCAAATCGGGCTGGCAAAGGCGCAAAGGACCTAACCAGCCGCTTCCGGCCGCGTTTGTAGTAGAGGACCGCTGATGACATAGTTATTGTGGTGGCGACAGGCGGATTAGCGGTCCTGGCCTGCACATCCGGACCTTTGACTCCAATCTCAAGAAGAAAGAGAGGAGTTCCCATCGACTCCTCATCAAATCTTCACTTCATTAAGATTTTCTTTCTTTCTTCAAATTACCAGGAATTCAACCAATCTTTTTGAGAAATATCCATTCGTTTAATGAAATGACATCTTTGAACTCGCAGCTATATGACTTCCTATTAACTCTTCTTATTTTCCTTGTTAATCTGATTTTTGGTTTCATGTTTTATTTTTTATTTTAAAAAACCAAAATTATTGATGCAAACATGATTAACTAATAATCTTAGACAATAGAAAACACAATAGCTTACAATAATTCATAGTTAAATAGTTTTGTTTTTTATTGAATTCAATCAGTTATTAATATTCAAAAAAATATATGGTCAAGAGTTCACATCCCGCACCAGGCGAAAAAAATTATTTTAATTGAATTGGCTACCAATCAATTGAAATAAATAAGGAGAGGGTCTAAATGGCCTTAGTTGCCATACAAATTAAAAAAAAATACCTCGATTCGTACTTTATTTAATATATTTTGTGAAAAGTTTGTCAGTTGATCAATGAATCCCATGAATCGCGGGAGTCGAACCCGGGATCTCCACCCTATGCAAATATTCGGTACCTCTTTGCACCAAGTCTGGGGAATGGGAGATTTGGCTATGCAGGTCAAATGTCAAGCTAACTTGGTACAAAGAACATTCCGACGCTCTTGGAGATTTCGAATTTGACTCTCGAGGTCAAAATAGATTTACAAAATACGATACAATAATTTATTGATTTATAATTTATGTTAAACTAATCGTGTTAGAAAGTTAGATACTGTAGCATCTTTCCAATGATTTCGTCCTAGGCTCTAAACTTAATAAATAATCTAAATAATTTCCGAGACCTATTCATTTTAATAAAATATTGATATTCATGAATACCTCAATTCAGATTTGACTAAACACTAAACTATTCACATATTCGTTAAATATAATTTTATATAATCGAACTGAAAAATACGAATGACAAATAAATATGAAATGAAAAAGAAATATGAACAGATTTATGCTGAGGAACTTTGACAGATGAAACAATTTAATCTATCCCTATTCGTTCTATTAATTATGTATTAACTTTAAACATTTTTTAAAGTAAACACTAATTTTTGTTTAAAAAAAAAAAGACCTGTTTTATTTGATTTATATAGATTTCGATGTTGAAACATCATCATCATCAGAACCTTATTACAAAATTCAAAGTCCACGTTTATGTGCATTATTTTCAAAGGTGGCAAATAATTATTTCCAAGTCATTTTACAACTTGGAGTGAATTTCGGAAAGATAAAAAAAAAATTGTTTATCATTCCCACAAATAAATAGTGTATGTTCAGAAACGTGTTACTAAAACTCACTTCACAACATCTCTACTTTTTTTTTTTGCAATTTTGTTTATCCTGAGAATGAGCGAGATTCTGCAAATACAAAATATAAAACCGTTTATTTCATCAACCTGACTGCTCGTTTCCAGGAGGTCTAATTAAAGTAAATACATTGTATTGATGAATAAATCTTAACGAATTCTTCATATAAGAAGTTTTATATACTCTTCATAATCATCACAGAATATTTTAATCATTCATCTTTTAGCGTATTATTAATTCATAAAAATTTAATCTTAAAATTTTTCTATTCTTTTTGTTCCAGTGTCTGTAGATATGGATCTCGTTAAGACTTCTTGCTGGTGGCTCGGCCATTTGAAAGCCGAGTGACTGTGTCTTTAATGGAATGGAAGAAAGCAAGACCCTGACTGGCTGACAGCTGTCAAACGCCTTCTAATTCGGGGTGTGCGTGCACTCGCGTGCTTCTTCCTGAGAGCATCCAACGAGGAGAAGGACCACGTGGCGGCAGTAGCACTAACATCAGCCACCCTACAACCCCATCCAATCCCCAATCCCATCCCATCAAAGCAGTCCTGAATTAATTAATCTATTAACGCAAGTCGCGTGTGCGGTGGCGAATTTATAAGTTTATCGGCCAAGTTTCCTCTAAGACAAACAACAAACACAAAGTGTTTTCGCGCCAACTTACTCTCGACGATTGTTGTCTTTTTGAATACTCAAGACATTTTCATAAAGCAACAATGTACAATGTCTTGAAACTTTCTTCTTCTAAAGTATTAATTACTTACTCAACTGTAAAGAAAATTATATGTATATACCTACGTATATAAGTATGTATATATAAAGAAGGGAATATTTAAATTATGTTTAGAAAGAAAAACAAACAGATTTTTTTTTCTTTCAAGGAAAAGTTTTAATAAAAATCGCTTCCATCTTTATTTATAAAAAAATTACTTTTATATTATTTGTATTTTAAAACGATTATTATAATAGAACTTTAAAAAAATTATCGTCCTAATTGTTATTTGATAAATATATTAGAAAGTATTAAGCTGCTCTCAGGGACAAGGATTAGAAGGACATACGGCTGAAGATCCTGAGTTCGACCCTCGTCTAATTCAATTGATTATTTTAAATCAATTATTTTAATAAAGATATGTACAGTTTATTTTGAAATAAGTGTAAGCCATTAAAAAAAATGAGATATCAAATAATTTATGCAAAATTTAATGTAAATTTTGTATTTATAACTAGTCGGTAAATTTCTTTAAAAATTTCTGTTTTGTACAATTTAAAATTGGCCAGTTAAAGAAATTGCGTAATCATTGATTATGAAAGTGGTGTAAGTCCAATTTCCGGGTAGAGGGCTTAGCAGATGATTGCCTGTCAGTAGTCTATTATTTTGCATTTTAAGAATTTAATAGACTATTTATATGTTTTTTATAAAAAGAATTTTCTATAATATAAATTATTTGGTCGCTCATCCTCAAGATAAGCTCGATCGAAGTTTGAAACATTGACAAAATATGACATATTTTTCCATCTTTGACTACCACTATTAAATACATCTAACAACAATCAATAAAAAAATTCTATTTTGAATAGCTACTACTCCATAAACATGAAAAATTTTAATATTTAGTAACAATAATTTTTCTCATTCATTAAAATAACAAATGAGGTGATTGTTATAAGTAAAGCCCGGGTTTTTATGCAGTAAAATTCGAAAATGAATTAAAAAAAAAAGATTCGGAAGGAAAATTGGTTACATTTTAGTAAATAGAATATGCAATTGCATAGGAATCCGGGCTTTAGTTATAAGCCCTTAATCAAGAAAAAAATTATCTTGTTTAAAGATATGATTAATTTGAAGTAATAAAAACAATTGATTTAATAAGTTGTAATTGTTAAAGAGAGAGAGAGAGGGAAAGGTGGGCGGGTCTTGAGACTATTAGCAGGAGGAGCCGGAGGCTGGGTCCAGACTACCTGCTCCTAGATTGAGACTGGCCAAGACGAAAGACAAACATCCTAGAGAGAGAGAGAGAGAGAGAGTTCTCACGCCGGACTCGGACTCAAGTGCATCAACTTGATACACATCCCCAGATGGATGGACGGTCGGACAAACTCAACTCAGCCTCTTCTCCACCAGACTCAACTGTTGTAATTACAAATAAGCTGATATGTAAATGCTCTTTTCATCTTTTTTTTTTTCAAGACCAGGCGTCAGATTTCCATTTATATCTAGTCATGTCTTATTTCAACATTTCAATCGCTCATTTGAAGATTGATAAATAATAAAAAGTTCGAGTTTTCAAAATGTAATTGACCGAGCTTGCAAATTTTGACCTAGGAATATTTAACTTTGAGAAGATTTCATACAAGTTCAAGTCCCCCTCGCCCGCCCCAGTGGTTTTCAATATTTTGTAAATTAAAACTTATTTAATATAAGTATCTATCGCCCCCGAGTTTGGCGTAGTAGGTAGAGCGCCTACCTCCTATACCAAACGTAGCGGGTTCGGACCCAGGCAGTCCGATGATTTTATTTAAGCCATTTGGATACCAGATGGTTTAAATAGAAATGCCTGAACCCACAATTTATATATTAATTACAACGGTTATCGTCTAAAGTCTTAAATGGCCTGAGTTGCCGAAAAGACTGTGTGAATGTGTGTGTGAGTGTGAGTGTGAATGAGAAAAAAGTGTGAATGTTTAAAAAAAAAAAAAAAAGTATCTATCTATATATAATTCGCTAATGTCCGTCTGTCTGTCTGTTTGTCTGTCACGCTCTATTTAGGCAACTTCCCGTTGGAATTTTAAAATGAAATTTTATATGCATAAAGAGAACCTTCTAGGGATTACAGAAAAATTATTTTCGTCCCAAAAGTCCTATAACTTTTTGAGTTATTAATTTTAAAGTTACAATTTCTGCGATAGGAAATGTATAAAGAAATATTTATGTATTCATTGCATTTGTGTATTCTATGAATGTAAACAAATCCTCAAGCAGGCACTGGATTGGAATAGTAATGATAATTTTTTTTTTCATAATTAAGAAAAGGCGACCCCTCGGGGCTTGGTGTAGAGGTTAGCGTGCTAACCTCGTATTCCAAAAGTCGCGGGTTCGGACCCCAGGCAGTCCTATGATTTTATTTAAGCCATTTGGATACCAAATGGCTTAAATAAGAATGCCTGAACCCCCAATATATATATAATAATTATTAATACAACGGTTATCGTAAAAGTCCTATATGGCCTGAGTTGCCGAAAAGACAGTGTGAATGTGTGTGTGTGTGTGTGTGTGAGTGTGAATGAGAAAAAAGTGTGAGTGTTTAAAAAAAAGCGAGGGGGGGTCCAGGGGGGCAACCCTCCTGTCTAGACGTGAAGCTTCTCATAACTAAGAAAAGGCGAGGGTTCGCCCCACCTCCGGCGTCGCGACTAGTTTTCATTTATTCCATTAGTAAATATTAAAATTCGACAATTTTTCTCTCTCTCTTTCTCTGTAAATCCTAGAGAAATCAGCATACAAAATACTTGTATATAAAATCATTATTTTGATGATTATTCTATTTATCATTTATTTTAGTAAACAAATATCAAAACTTTTAAACTATTTTATAAAGAGAGGCAGGAATTTGTTTGTTAAATTTTTATTTTTATTTTATCACAGTTATTAAGGCGGTCTTAAAATTTTGGCCTGCAGTGTATATATAAACTTAAGCTATAAAAATTTTGAGTACTCCATAATTTTTCCACTGAGAGCATTGCATAAGACCCTGACTAAAACTAAGAAATATATTGAATATTTTGCAACTTAAAAAAAATTATTTAATTATTAATTTACTATACTTCGATTGTCATAACACAAGTCAGAAGTTGAAAGTATATTATAAACGTATTCACTTTAACTGTCAGTTTTGTCACGGAATTTTATAAAATAGTATTTTTGATAAGGCACATACAGTATGTGTAATCGGAGAAAGGCTTGTTTCCATTTCTAATCTGAATTTGTGTCTCCTGGGGTAATACAATATATGAAACTACTTTGGAAGAAGCCATAAGGCTCTAATATTAAATAATGTAATTAATTCCTATTTGGGATCTCTTTTTAATTAGGATAGTTGGTTAATTGTGAAAATACATATTGTACTCTCTTTGGCGGTACATATAATAAAATTGGAACGGTATAGAGAAGATTACAAAGCCCCTGCGCAAGGATGACTCAATATCATGAAGCGTCTATTAAAATACCGGTATAAAAAATATAAAGACACTGTTATATATATATATTTATAATAACTACATATTATTATTCTATAATAAATAATTTCAATGTTTTTTTATATACCGGTATACTAATTTAAATATTTTCCAATATTTTTAGGGCAAACAGGCCAATCCTTAATAAAAAAAAAAAAAAAAAATTCAACTCTTTTTCGGCATCTGGGGTCATTTAGACTCCCATAATTAATTGGTATCCAATACTCTTTGACTAATCCTTGGGATTTGAAATAAACAAGCCTTTACTCCTGCTCTAAGGGTTAGGAGCTTTGAAAAATTGATAAAAATAATTAGATTTTTATTTTTTTCTAACACCCAGCCATGACAATTATATTATGAACTTGGCGAAATCTGGAAAGTCCCCAATATTCTATTTATAATACGGTAGTGCAATAACGTTGTTGGATCATAAGTTCCAATATATCTGTATAATCATTCTAAAAATAAAAACATTATTTACATGTCCATCCTCCTTTTATTCCAGCGCACTTTCTATCATGTTATTATTACACATTTATTAAAATTAATAAAATAAATAAATAAATAAACTTAATTACAATAGTTAACTAAATTAGAACTTCTGAAAGCAGTAGATGGATATTCTATACAGTATTATTTTTTAAAGAATTGTAACTGTTTCTTTTTAAAAAAATACTTTTTTCTTGAAAAGAAATTGAGCAAAATACTCTTTAAGACATTTTCTTCTCTCTGAATACTGCCCTTGAAAAATAAAAGAATAAATAAGAAAATAAGTAAACATAACAGTTATTAAAATCAAAAATGAATTTTAAGCTCTATTTTCATTTTTTTTTTAATTTAAGGTATTTTTCTGCATCGGAGGTCATTTAGAACAAGTTGTTAATTTGTTAATTTTTAGACAATTAATTAAATAATAATTACGTATATTTAAAATTAAAGTATTTATAAAAATAAAATAAAAAATTAATAATATTATTCAGCTTGAATATTTCTCAAAATTGTTTGTTTTTTTAATTTTAATTTACTATCTCTAGAGTCTAACTTTGAAGATCAATGAATGCCAGTTGAGGCTCGGCGCGACCACTAATTATACTTTAATCAGGTATTTTTTTATTTAATTTACTATTTTTGTGGGATGCTCAAATATCAAAACTTCTCATAGAAACAATGTTCTCTTTTTGGACTGTGTTCTTTGGATCCACAAGGCTATAGATCTATACCAGATTATTAATTAATTAAATAATTCATTAATAAAAGGAAAAAATATTTAAAAATCTGGAGTGGCAGAGTACACATCTTGTGATGTGTTGCACAACAATATTTTTTTTGTCCAGATATAGTCTATTTAGTTACCAATAGCATATTAAAACCCAAGAGGTAAAATCTATATAATTAAATATTTATTAATTCCGTTTCCGTTTCGCGGCTCACATACCAGTTACTCGATATATATATAATATCTTAAATATTATATATAATTTCTTATTTATGGTAAAATCTATTTATATTTTTTTCTATGGACTACAAAAATATAGTAGTCTTAATACAATTTTTGTAGACAAATGAGAATAAATGAGAGTAAATTTTATTAAAAACATCTCGAAATTTGCTAAGCATCGGCTGGCTCAGGGATGAATCAAAAGGATATAAATATTAAATCAATGAAGTCAGGAGCTGTTTTTCTATAGACAGGAGAAGAAACAGATGCAGCCAGAAAAGTGATTCTCACTTAATAAGTATGATGGGCCAACTCGCCAGCACAAATGATACAGAAATTTTTATGTATTGCCCTATCGACCAACTCCAGGAGCTTAACAATTTTGAAGGAGTGAAAATGGGTAAATAAAATTCATCCGAAACGTCTCGTTGAATTGTAATAAATCGGAGGCTTTTATTTTTGGCTACTTCTCATGGATATAAATATTTATTAAAAGTAAAAAATTTAAAAGAATTGCTGAACCTTTGAAAAGGATATTAAAAATCCAGGATTGCTAATCTTTTGAAAAAGATTACCGATCCGATTCTAGATTCATAGAGCAAAATTCCCAAAAAAAAAGATTCGAACCAGATACGAAAATCCTGGTTCGGATCGAATTTTCGGATTCTGCCAATCCCTGGGCTGGTTGGACTTTCCTTCTTTTCTTCTAAAGCCACCTCCATATTCATATTTCAAATACGAATGAAGATAAATTAGGAGAGAGGGGAAATGAGTGAGATGAAATTTAATTAAATTAAGAAATGTTTGTGTTTGACGATGGATGATTGGTCGCCAGCCAGCATGGCTGCTGCTGCTGTTAAGGCCCATTATAATTCACTTGAGACACAATTTAGTAAACAAACAAGCAGATGGGGGCCAAACTTCAACTTTTCGGCACAGACAGCGTGGCTCCAGCCGGCGGGCCCCGGAGGTTGTTGCTGCTGCTGTTCTATGTGCTGCGTCTTCCTCTTCACTTGTTGATCTCATTAGCAATCATTATTATTGGAATTGAATGGATGTTGGTCCAAGTAGAAGAAGACGAAGAAGAAGAAGCTAGCCATCATGTATGTCTTTGAAGAGAGAGAGAGAGAGAGAGAGAGAGAGAGTGAGGGAATGTAAAGCAAACAAGCTCTGAGCTCTCTAGAGTGCGGCGACTCAACCGAGGCTCTATTGAACGCATCTGTGGTCCTGACAGCATCATCCCCTTCTCCTCCTCATCCTTCTCATCCTCAACCTCCTCCTCCTGTCAGACCGACTGCTTGGCTTCCACGACTTGCATTTATGTCAGAAATATGTCAGATATTGTTTCACTAAAATATTTTACTTGCTTAATTGACTGCCATTATATTTTAAAAACATCAACTCTTATTGACCTTTTGCTTTTAATAAACATATGTTTTGTTCTTTTTTTTTTTTTTTTAATAAATTACTGTCTCTTCGGATATTTTAAGGTTAAAAAAAATTATTTGAAATAAAAAAAAACGAGTTTTTTATACTAGTCACAAATTAACCCATATCCTACCAGTGTTGCGTTTGCGCAACACTAAATAAAAAAATTTTTTTCTCTTCAACTAATAGAGCTTTCGTTTTAATTATTTTTTTATATATTCTTTATTATGTCCTTTTGTCTCTTCATCATAGATAATGCCTTTTTTTACAACCTTTCATTATGATTTATTTTTTTAAACTTGGGCACCTGAAAAAGTGTATTTTAAAGATTAAAATATTTATTAATTAAATATTTTTTTTTTTAATTTTTTTTATTTATTTATTTTCTTAGAAGGTCTAATGACCACTCTAAACCTTCTTTGTCCTTTGTTTTTGCAAAACAAAGAAATTATTTGCTTACAAACTTCAGTGTTTCGTTTGCGCAACGTTGGGAGGAAGTGTGAACAAAAAGGTTCTAAATCCTATTAGTGATTTGACTATTGGACCCCTCATTTTTCATAGAATTTTTAACTTCTTTACAAAAACGAAAGTTTATCGACTCTTTTATCTCATTTTTGTTCATTTAAAAAAAAAAAATTAAAAAATTCTCTTAAAGAATCGGGGTAAGTGCGGAATAAGATAAATTTTTTTTCAGTGGTTACATTATGTAGCAATCATTTTAGCAGAGATCCACTAAAAACGGTAAAAAGATATAATAGGAAAAAGGAGAGGAAATAAACATCTCTCAACCTAAAATAATATCTCAATACAATTTGGGAATGGGAGGTGTTGATTAGCACGACAATGCAATTGGAAAATATAGGTCAAGAATACTTGAAAAAATTGGTGGTGGCCTTTATTTATAAATAGTATAGATTCCACAATAGTAAATTGTTGGAAACTATATAATATTGCTAATAATAAGCAAATTAGTCAATTAGATTTTAATTCGGCTTTAGTGTTAAGTCTATGAAAATGGAAGAGCGTTGCGAGCAAAGTGGCTCGGAACCTTCCTCTGTCCATGACATGGAGCATTTGGTGATATCGAATGAAAAAAAAGTGAGAAGAAGGTGTAAAGTGTGCCAGTCCGACTATTTATATATGTAATAAATGTAAAGTACATGTACATGTCAAGTGTTTTTCGAAATTTCACACAAAATGATTTATTTTTATATCCCATATCATCCCATCGTTTCGTAAACGCAACACTAAAAAAAGTTGTATAAAATAATTATTTAATTAAAAATATCAAAATAAAGTTGTCAAATACATATAAGAAAACATGTGGGATGAATATATGTAAATATTTTTAATAAAAAATTTAAAATAAAAAAAATGATTTTTTTTTTTAGTTCATGAATCCTCCCAACGTTGCGTTTGCGCAACACCCGTTTCCCGTGAAGTGTGCAGTGCGGGAATTTTTTTTATATTTTTCTCACATTAGTGGAGACCTAATATAACTATTTATAGGAAAAAATTTTAAATTTTCAAAAATTTTTTAAGGCTGGTAGAATATGGGTTAATCGCTAGAATTTTACTCGAATTTCTTTTAATTATTTTTTTCGATCAATTATATAAATAACAAAGATTTGGCCATAGGGATATCAAATGGCTTAAACAAGAATGTCTGCACCCCATGGGCGTAACTAGGGGGGTGCCGGGGGGCCTGGTACAAAAATTAAGAAGGATCTCTTTAACAATTAGTCGAAAAATCTGGTCTCTTCGTTATTTGTGTTACTTTCTTCCAGTAACCAATTACGAATCGATTTATGTAAAGTGGGACAATTAAAAGAAAATATTTATTAAGAATAAAATAAGCTTATTATTATTAGTATTATTATTATCAAATAATTTTGGAAAGATGAACTATTAAAATTTTGAAACGTTATAATAAAAAAAAAGTAAAAATGAAAAGATATCTTTTCGCTTATCTCCCCCACTCCATATTCTTTAATGTAAATTATTTCCTAGAAAATTATAATTTTAAATCGAAATTTATATATTCATATCTCAAATTAGTTTAATATTAATATTATCGATTTAATAAAGATATGAATAGTAAATGTAAAAAAGTACTTTTAATATTACTATTATTAATATTATTTTTTTTTAATAAAATTTAAATTATATTAACCATCATTAATTTTTCGAATAAAGGCCACAGATTGCCACAAAAACTCCTCATATTTTTTAAATTTTTATTACTGGAGTATATATTAATTAAAACATCAATATTTATTTATTTCTCTATTCAGTCATTAGTGTCAGACTTGACCTGTTGAGGTTACCCTAAAGGGCAACTGATAGTTTTTTGCCATGAGGTGAAATTGAACTTGAGTTGTCTTCACCTCAGGATTATAAGCTAAGCTTCTTTATTCCCTTGGCTAATCGCCTCTTCCTTTATTTATTTAATTTTAAATTTATTGTAGGCCTAAGTAAATCGAAAGGGCTTGATGTTTTGGATTATAAAGCAAGAGACGCTACTCTAAAAGGTCATCTTTCTTTTTGAAAAATTATTATGCTAAAGAAAAGAATTGGATGAATAAATATATTATAAGCTTAATAATTTCTCCGATGCTTTAAGATGAGCGAAATTCTTTAACTAATTTTATAATGGATCATTTAATATGGATGACCGGACTGGAACTGATTTTTTCTTTTGATAAAATTGGAAATAACTAAAAAATGTACATCAGTAAAGTACTAGTACTCGAAGTCTCCCAAAGACAATAACTTGCTTAATTTCTTATTGGTGCTGGAAATAGTCTATACTTAAGATTTGAAATAAATCATAGCGAATTTCAAGAAAATTGGAAAAAACTAAAAAAGTACATCACTAAAGTACTAGTACTCGAAGTTTCCCAAAGAAGAGATAAAACGTAGTTTGTTTTCTATACCGCAAATACAAAATATTTAAAATTTGAAAGAAATTCTTAGGGCGAATTTCAAGAAAATTTAAAATAAAAGTACAAGTAGGCCTACCTGAATTTGCCCAAATACGAGACCTAGCGTAATTTGTTTTGTAAACCGCAAATAGTAAATATTTAAAATTTGGAAAAAATCGTTCAAGGGAATATTGAGAAAATTGGAAAAAACTAAAAAAAGTACATCAGTAAAGTACTAGTACCTGAATTTTCTCAAAGGTGAGACCTAGCGCGATTTCATATTGATACCGGAAATAGTACGTCTATATATTTAAAATTTGAAAAAAATCGTTAGAGCAGTTTTGTGCTTACAAACATACATTGCTCGTTTAATAGTATAAGATAAGATAAGATTAGAGCATTTTATATTAACAAAGTTAAAAATTATTCAAATAATTAACATAGGAAAGTTTAGCACTTAGTTGTCTAAACAAAATAAAAAAGCCCCAGGCAAAGAAAATGAATAGAGGCCAGGCAGACAGGCAAGCCATTTTGGTGGTCTATCTCCCAGGATGCAAATACGAACTCATATTTGCAAAACTAATAAAATATAAACTGTGGATTCTGAGCTATGAATGTTGGTCGAAGGGCCTTCCTTGCATGGGATCGATTCCCAGCCCAGGCATCCCCTCCCACCCACGCAGGGCCTCTGATTACCATCGGTAAATTGGCTTCGGCGACTTATCGCACGGTCAGACCGGCCTGCGCCGCTTATCCGGACCCATCGCACGAAGCACCCCTTCTTCCTCTCCCCCATCAGCCACCCCTCCAAAGCCTTCTCTCTCTTCTCCTCAAACTTAATTAATCCTGTTAATCGAGTGGTCCAGCAATTAACGCTTCATCCCTTATCCAATTTCTTCTCCTACACTCCCTCTCCTTATCATCTAAATCAATGGGAACAATTATTATAATAATAAATATATTTTAAAAAATAATACAAAAAAACGCAAAAAGGGCCAAAAAAAAATAGATGCCATTCTGATAAAAGAAATTTTTTTTTCTTGCACTGTACTAAAATAATATTCTTAAAATTAAATCAATATTTTGTATTTATTATTTTCAAATATTGAATTAATTTTTTTTTAACACTCACACTTTTTTCTCATCTATACTCAATAGTCTTTCGGCAACTTAGGCCATATAAGACTATACAATAACCGGGTATATGATAATGAGTCTATAAGGGAACCAGGCATTTCTATTTAAGCCATTTTGAATTCAAATGGGTTAAATAAAATCATCGGAATGGGATCGTAGTAGTAGTAGTATTAGGCAGGCACGCCTCCAACTACTCC
>JAKCPI010012694.1:0-16140 GCA_023213315.1 Euborellia annulipes
TTACATGATAGAAGGCGTTGAGCAATCGGTTCCAGAAATCCATATGGTCTGTGAAGGCTCTCCCAAAAAGGGAGTAACACTGTAAGGGCTGGATTTCCAGCAAGGGAGAGTGAGCCCGTGTAGAACCCAACAGTGTTAATATAGATGAAAGGCGCCGCAAGTCGATGAGCCAGTCCCAGGGCGCATTCGGGAAATGCACCGTCTAAAACGAGCAAGTCAACTCGTCGGTGCCTTAGGGAATGCGTCAGGCCTCGAGTCTCTGGATCGGATAGGAACGCATCGCATGCCTAAACACACACAGCAATACATATTTATTTTAATAAAGTACACCCAACTAAAATCATCATCGAAATTAAGGTTACTTTATTTTTACCAGTATTACACCTTAATAGTGTTTCGGGAGCCTTTTTGTTAGTTGTCAAATTAAAATTCAATATATTAAAATTCTCGACATCGAATTTTTAACATGATCGAAATACTTTCTTTCTCTATATATTTCATATATAGGGTAAGAGAAAGTAAAAAATTGACTCTATATACTGGTATATTTGAAATAACTCTTACTGATGACTAACCCGCTGATTCCTGGGGGTTACCAACCCCAGGGTTCGCCGCGTTTTGGCATTGCTTAACAGGAACGATTGTGGTGACGTTGCTCTTCTCTGTTGCCAGGCCCCCCGGCTCCCAATGTATCTAGACATTTTTATTTCACAACAATCGGAGAGACTTGTAGTCCCTGAAATGACGGCGGAACGTTTTTTCGAAATTTTATTTTCGAGTAGTAGGCAATTTTCAAATTTTACTTCTTCCGTCATTAATATCATACTTGACTCGTTGTGGTTACTTTAAAGAGTAACCTTCATCGGAATAATACTGAGGTGGGTTCCCGTTTCCTTCCTCATGAAGATCTCTGCATCTCGAATAGAGTTGAATAATTTATCGCCATGAGGTGGATTTGAACTCGAGTTGTCTTCAACTCAGGATTATAAGCTTAATTGCTTTATCCTCTTAGTTAATCGCCTCCTCAATTTTTACTGAGAAGAGATAAATACCTCTTCTGCTTCTTATTTTTTTTTTCGAAAATAGTTATTTCTGTTAGCCCTTTTTTCTCTTCATCAAATTACACGTCCTAAGTATTTTATTATTCTTTTCTCCTTATAGGGACAAAAGTATTGCAATCGTTTCAAAATTTAAATGTCGAGATTAACATGGAACTACACGTTTTGAGTATACAAGTCTAAACAAGTGGGCCCTGCAAAATGAGCTCTGTGTGTATGTAAGATTAAGTTGAGTATTCTGCGATTAATTAAGGTGCGCGTCTCGAGCAGTTGATTTTGAGAGAATCCAGCGGCCACAATTTTGGAGCTATCGCCATCAATTTTTTTTTTAATTAAAGCTATTTAATATAAATAAAAAAGTCTACTGCACCCCACGCACCGTTAGGAATAACATTACACACTAGTGTAGTGGCACCCCTTCCTTTTTTCCCCTCCACGGAATGTTTTCCGCCCTGCGGAAAAATTTTTTCACTTATGTTAGACAATCATTTTACCTTTTTTATAGGGGGGATTAAATTTTTGCCTCCTTTGAAAACATTTTTCCTCTTCCGTGTAAATCATTTGACCTTTTTTTTAGCAAAACTTTATTTTTTCAGACTTTTTTTTTACCTTACCCCATAGGCATTATCGCGGCAGAGTAACCAGCTCCTGAATCAGCTATTTACGGTTTTTCGAGACTCGACCCTCAATCACAGAAATATTTCTTGTCTAAGGCTAGCGTAAAAATCCAATTTTTTTTCTTCATGTCTTCTCCCCTATATACAATATAAATTCGAAATTTGATTTCTCCTTTATCTCTATATATATAAAGAGACTTGTGACTAACTGACTGACTGACTGACTGACTGACTGACTGACTTACTAAGTGATGACAACGCCCAGCCTAAACTATAATACCTATAAAGTTGAAATTTGGCATGTAGATTACTTTTATTGCGTAGGCGTCATTTAAGAAGCGAATTTTCGAAATTCCGATTTTAAGACCCCCAAATCGACATTTTTGGGTAAAATTTTGATTTTACTATTTCTTTAATAACTCTTAAACGAGATGAGATATCAATTTGCTCTCTTCGCTAAAACCTTCCTTAGGAGAATATCTAAATTCGTTGTTTCAGGGTTTTTTGAAATTCGGCCCTAAAGTACCCCAAATCGCCATTTTTGTAAAAAATTCGGATTTTTAGAACTTTTTACTGAAATGAGATATCAATATGCTTTCTACGCTAAAAGCCGCCCTAAATGAACCCCTAAAAACTAATTTCGGGGTTTTTTGAAATTCGGCCCTTAAGTACCCCAAATCTCTATTTTTGTGAAAAATTCGGATTTTTCAACTTTTAACTGAAATGACATATCAATATGCTTTCTACGTGAAAGCCCCCCCCCCCCCCTATCTCCCCCCCATCACATAAAATTAATTTTGGGGTTGTTTTTTGAAATTCGGTCGCTAAGTACCACAATTCATCATTTTTGTAAAAAATGCATTTTTTTCCCAACACTTTTCTTTTTTTCTCCATCTCTATATATATAAAGAGACTTGTGACTAACTGACTGACTGACTGACTGACTTACTAAGTGATGACAACGCCCAGCCTAAACTATAATACCTATAAAGTTGAAATTTGGCATGTAGATTACTTTTATTGCGTAGGCGTCATTTAAGAAGCGAATTTTCGAAATTCCGATTTTAAGACCCCCAAATCGACATTTTTGGGTAAAATTTTGATTTTACTATTTCTTTAATAACTCTTAAACGAGATGAGATATCAATTTGCTCTCTTCGCTAAAACCTTCCTTAGGAGAATATCTAAATTCGTTGTTTCAGGGTTTTTTGAAATTCGGCCCTAAAGTACCCCAAATCGCCATTTTTGTAAAAAATTCGGATTTTTAGAACTTTTTACTGAAATGAGATATCAATATGCTTTCTACGCTAAAAGCCGCCCTAAATGAACCCCTAAAAACTAATTTCGGGGTTTTTTGAAATTCGGCCTTTAAGTACCCCAAATCTCTATTTTTGTGAAAAATTCGGATTTTTCATCTTTTAACCGAAATGACATATCAATATGCTTTCTACGTGAAAGCCCCCCCACCCCCCCCCCCCTATCTTCCCCGCATCACATAAAATTAATTTTGGGGTTGTTTTTTGAAATTCGGTCGCTAAGTACCACAATTCATCATTTTTGTAAAAAATGCATTTTTTTCCCAACACTTTTCTTTTTTCTCCATCTCTATATATATAAAGAGACTTGTGACTAAATGACTGACTGACTGACTGACTTACTAAGTGATGACAACGCCCAGCCTAAACTAAAAATTCATGGCCCCACCCCTATCCTCCCACCCGCCAAAACAAATTAAAAACCCTAATTTATTTAATATTATTAGAATTTATATAATTTTAATACACATAATCTATTTGTGAGATTTCATAATTTTTTTGAAGAAATTTAAATTTTATTAAATTTTAGAATAATACTATTATATTTCCTTTAACATCTTTTAAACCATAGGCTCTCAACATAGGCGATAACACCCCCTCTCCTGAGGGCGTTTCAGACTTTCAGAGGGCCGTACATGACCCAGAGAAAATTATGTGGCGAGATGGTGCAGAAATCGCGTGGGCAGTTAAAAAAAAAATACTCGCTAATCACGTACTAAAGTAAATTAAAAATTAATATCGTGTAATTTTTGTCATTACAGGTATTGCATTCATTTTTATCAGGTGGATTTATATAGTATTGTAGAAATGTTTATAACTTAAAAGATAAATTGGCTTCAAGTTACTGAACGCGGCGACTTTTCGTTGTATTTTACTCAAATAGAACCTGATATTATCAAACTCCTTAAAATCGAAAAAATTCCTTTAATTTTCTCATTAGTTATGTCATAAATTTATATCTTTTGAAGATTACTAAAACTATAGGAGACTCATGTCTAATCGGATCAACTGCGGGTTACGAATCTAGAGTTGCCCACCCAATTCAGATCCCACTTGCCGTGAAAATTTTCAAACATTGCCAATCTCTCCTCTCTCTTTCTGTAATTGAAGTAAATCTTCGTTTACAGATGTGAAAATAAAAAATTAAAAAAATTTAAAAAAAGGGACAGTCAGCAAAATAAGTTTGAGAAACTATGTTTTAAATGATAAAAGATATCAATTTAAATAATACATCAACATGATTTTTTCGATTTAAGTTTCTTGAATAAATATCTTTCAAGGGATGTAAAGTTATTTAGTGACCTCGGGCCTTAGGATTTAAATTAAATAAAAAAGAAAAAATATGCTGAAACAAAAAATCTGGTGTAACCGGTTTTAGTTTTAACCTGTGGTTTTAACCGAACCACCCTCCCTTCCCCATTTTTACAAAATTTAGGATTTTTCAATTTACCTAAATCTCAACTTTTTTTTTTTATTAATTCCAAAAAAGTTATAATTTGTCTGATACATTACATTTATTGCCTTGGCCTTATTTACGAAGCTTCAAATTCTAATTTTAAAAGCACTGAATTCTCATTTTGGAGTTTTTTTTTTAAATTTTATAATAACTTTTAAACGGGTTGAAATATCAGTTTGCTTTTTGCGCTAAAGAAGAAACGAGGCATCGATGTTGAGGGTTGGCCACGAATTAAGAAGGTTTACGCTCCGGGAATTTCAGGGTTTCAACGATGGCCGTGCAAGAAACTTGCCCGCCGAAGGCGGGCAATTGCTCGCCGAAGGCGAGCAAAGCTCGCCGGGAGGCGAGCTTAGGAGTCCAGGGGGCGAAGCCCCCCTATGCTCAAGGTTCGCCGAAGGCGAAACGCGCGGCCTAGTTTAATTATATAAATTTATATTAAAAATTCGGAAAATGGAATAGCCACGGTTAATCTCTCAAGTAGGAATATTTTTAAATTTTTCTAATGATATTAAAAAGGGAAAAAAAAATCCAAATAAGGCAAGATTGAGGGGAAATGGAAACCCTACTTATGAATATTCAACCAAAGCTCTTAAAAATAAAAAGAACCCTTCAAAAATAAAGTTTTAATAAATGATCTCCTTATCTTTTTTCCATTATAATCTTATTTGTGTTTATAAAATTTAATACCTTGATATACCCCGGTATATAATCAAACCTACATTGTTATAACAAAGTAATTTTTTTTTTAGAACGCTAAAACTTATAATTAAAAACAACTTTCCAAATTACTTACAAAATTAATATAGATATTTCGTCATGCGAATTTCTAAATTAAATTTTTTATCTATATATTTTTACAAAGTTCCTGTTATTTATATTAAAATTTTCCTTCGCTGTTCTTCTTTATTTAAGGTTCATTAAATAAAATAATAAATTACTAAGAAACCTTGCTAATTGAAAAAATATAAGTTTATGACAACAAACAATCTTAGAAAGCGTCTAAAACATAATTGATTCGTGAATTTTAGTTAGAGGGAATTTTTAGAAAAAACTTAGAAAAATTCTCCAGTTAAGTCCTATTACCTTTTGGCAAATTTTATTCAAAGATTATTTTGCTTGTCTGGAGGTACATAACTTAAATAGCAAATTTCAATTACCGTAAATTGGGGCAACTTACAATTTTATTAGTCAAATGTAAACAGCATCATAACGAATAATTCAACATTTATTCTCACAATATTAATTAGAATGCGGTGAACATGTTTATAGCATATTTTTACAGAAAATTATTGAATCATTTCAGAAAATAAAATAAATGTTACTGTCCAAAGCTTAACCTATAACGGGGTAACATTGGACAGACATTAATTTTTATGCTAAAACAATTGATATGTCCAATGTTAGTCCTAGACATAGTAAATTTGGACAGAAAATAATCAAACAAACCCCCCCTCCCCTACAAATATTGTCACAACATAGAACTACCCCCCCCCCCCGAATAAAAATTTCTTATATAAAATTCATATCATTTTACCTTTTTTTTCTTTTAGTAAATTTTCCCTCGTAACTCAAATAACTCCATTTTTTTTTTCACTTTGAATTGTTATGTCACACTTAGAGAAACCCCCGGGCCCCCCCAAGTCACAATTAGTAACGTTTTGGCCAGACCCCCCCCCTAACGCGTTAATATGTGGACGACCCCATGTTTTAATCTTCAACCTGTGTCCAAGCCTTTTCCATCCACCTCAAGTGGTGATGGAATTCTATACTGTATTTACATCGGTCTTTTGTGCCAATATATGTATATTTTTCTGATGTTTTCTTTAGACTTAAAGTGCCATTTTTCACTTCATCAACAGCTTTCTCTGGATTTTCTGATGCCCAAAGTTGTCCCATTTTACGATCTTTTCCACACAAGACCACTTTTTTGGAATAAGGATCCTCAAAACGTGTATTTCCATCAAATTCTTGACACCAGATATTTTACATGATCTTTTCTCTCTATATATTATATTAACAAAAGTGAAAATTCCTAGGAGAGAGCCTCTAGATTTCATTGATCTGATCTTTCTCCACTCCTGTAGTCAATTTTTTAATAAATTGAAGCAAAATGACATTCGAAGAGGCTTTATAACCCAATAAGAGATTGACATATAGAAATCTAATGAATATATTGCGAAAAATTTCTTCACTCTCTCTAATTAATTAAAATGATTTATTGCTAGTAACTAATTAATTGAATTATTGCTTGGAATTACATGTGCGCTTACTTAAGTAATAACTAATAAATATCATTATGTAAATAAGTCCTTGGTCTCCTGGCGCAATGATCAATATTTATTTAAAGTGCGCGTCTCGAAAAACCGTTACAAGACGATTCAGTAGCGGGTTACTCTAAGCGGCAAGAGATGGCGTTAGTTTTTTCCATAGAAATACAAGGGATTTATTCCATTTCATTTGCAAGATTCTAGCTAATTAATTAAGGGTACAAAATTAATTATTCTTTAACACAATGAATACTAATTTAATTATCTATAAGATATAGAGCGAGCTTTTTAAAAATATCTTTTATTTAATGCGATTAATCTAAAAAAAAATTTTATTTTTTCGAAAATCAAAAAAAGGGCTTGTATATGTTGTAGATATTTTAAATAGCTTTAATTTAAAATTTGAGGTCGATAGCTTCAAAATTGTGGCCGCTGGAATCTCCCATGAATTAGGCATACCGAAATATTTGCAAATAAATTATTTTAAAGTGGAAATCAGTCGCTGGTTATCTTTTCTCCATAGCCTTAATTCAATCGTCCCAGCATATTTGGTTTCTTTTATTTCTTTTGAAGTTTTTACTAAGCAATACATCCATTCATTATAAAAAATAAGTACCAGCCATTTATCTCTTCGTCATTAATAATAATATTATCTTATATCCCTAAAAATAACATTTATATTATCTTTCATACTATTAGCAATACTTTGTCTAATTATTCAATATAATTGAAACAATACACGGTATGTAAATTCGTCCGAAATCAAAAAGGTTATTATTTTGCTTTAATTAAGAAAATTTCTCACAACTATCATTGTAAAGTGGACTACAACGTTTATATAATTAAAATTTAATTTTTTAGATGGTTATAAATACTGTATGAGTAAACTATTAAATGAAAAATATTTATTTTTTTATTAAAAGAAAATTTATCCTAAATTTAAAAAATAACAGCCATACATTATTTATTATTAATGTTATGTTCATTTAGTGTAAATACGAAAGAGAACATAAATATTAATTAAGCAAGAGATTAGTTCTCTTTTTCATTTAATTGTGGACATTAAGCTCTAATAAACAATTTATAAAAGGAGAAAAAAAGCATTTATCTCTGCTCTAAATAAAGGGAAGGAAGGACAAGGGGAGATTAAAAACATCAATTAATGTAACAAGCATTCCATTGATTTCTTAAATTCTAACCTCAGTTGTTTTTTTTTTTTTTTTTTTTAAACACTCACACTTTTTTCTCATTCACACTCACACACACACATTCACACAGTCTTTTCGGCAACTTTTAAGGCCATTTAAGACTTTGACGATAACTGTTATTATTTATTGATTATAATATCTATTGGAGTTCCAGGGATTTCTATTTAAGCCATTTGGTATCCAAATGGCAAATTAATACCTAGAAATTTTATTTGTATAACCTATATATTCTGGTAAACAAGTTAATATTACCGAAAGAGAAAGTCGTGTGCTGTGCGGCCAGTCACACCAGATTACCTCCCTATTTTTTTTAAATTTTTTTTACTAGAATAAAAACTTTATAAAAAAAAAATTGATAATTATAATTAATGACGCCTTCCCTAGTAATTTAAGTCCCAGACTCCTCGAATGGAAACTGCTAAATAAAATTAAAAGAACGACTGAACGACCCGAGTATCAATAACGTTCTATTTTTATTTTACATTTTCGGATTCTAAGATCATTTAGGTTTTTGAATGCATTTTATTTTATAGATAAATACCAATAGATACCGGGGGACGTTCAACACGCAGATTGCTCGAAGTCACCCATCCGAGGTTTTGCCATGCTTGGCATCGCTTAACCGCAACGTGGTGAATGACGATTCTAGACCCCTCGGCTAGTCAATCCTTATTTCTATATTATCAATTATGATTTAAAAAATGCAACAAAAATAATTTAAAAACTTTTTGCTCCTAAAAGTTAGGCAGCCAAACATACAGATAAGACTCGCGTAATAGGATTTTCAAATCTTTTAGTTTCCAGGCTCTTAGGTGATGTAATTTTTACTTTCTCTTACCTCTATATATATGTTAATATATATATAGAGAGAAAGTATTGGATTCATGTCAAAAATTCGATGTTGAGATATACACGTTTTGAGGTCCCCTGAATCAAAAAAGTGGTTTTCGCGACATGGTCTGTCTGTGTTTCTGTGTGTGTTCAATTTAAAGCATGAAGGAAATGTGCCCCAAATTTTTGGAATAGAAATAGTGGCGCATTTTATTTTTAACACTCACACTTTTTTCTCATTCACACTCACATTTGGTATCCAAATGGCTTAAATAAAATCATCGGACTGCCTGGGGTGTGAACCCTAGATTTTTGGTATACGAGGATAGCACGCTAACCCCTACACCAAGCCCCGAGGGCCAGTGGCGCATTCAAAGAGATGAGGATAATGGGGGTAAAAATGTTATATTTTAATTCCGTGTTGAAATTATCATCAATAAAGAACTTTTGTATCATAATAGTACTATTTATTATTATTTAATGGAATAAAAAAATAAGAGAAATATAAATGTCAAATTGTTTGTGACAGAAACCCAAAATCGGAAAAAAAAAACTTTTTTATAAACAAACTCCTAACAAGTACAAATTACCTCACCATATACGTCATATAGCAAATCAATATTTTTACTAATCCTTTTTACGTCTTAATAATTAAATATTTTTAACTATTTTTCTTTCTTCAAATGTAAATAATTTTTCTTAGACTCATAAAATTGAACGAATGTTCGTGTAAAGAATTTATTATTTTGTGCGTCAACTCTCCCTTATTTTTCATACTCATGTTGAGTTTATTTAAATGAAATAGCAAAACGTGTCTTTTATGTCCACTTACAAATCAATCATCTTTTCTTAAAGCTTATTATTATATTTTATTTAGTAAAAGCTCATTGTTATTATTATTATTATAAATAGCCCTATAGAAGTCATCACTTTCCTCTGTGTTTGTCTAGTGTGTGTGTGCGTGTTCAAATTGAAGCATGAAGGAAATAAGCTAGGAGCTTGAAATTTTATATTCAACTTTGACACCTACTTGAGGCGTGAAAAAAAAGCTTTTGATCAAAATTGGTCAAAAAGTTCTAGTACTTACCTGATGTACTTTTTCAATTTTTTTCGATTTTCTCAAAATTCGCTTCAACGATTTTTTTTTTAGTTCAAAAATCAATTATTTTTTTAGATGCTCTTTAAAACGTATATTCTCATTTTGCCATTGAAATTTTCTGAAGACCACTTTACTCTTGTATTTCATAGGGAAGATAGGAGAAATGGTTTCCATGGTAACAAAATATAAATATTTTCCCATACTTATTACATCTGACAAGTGAATTAAAATGTTCCGTACTGTCGGGAACTAAATATATGTCGACACAAAAAATCTGGTGTGACAAGCACAGAAAACAACTTTCGATTGCCGAAGGTAAGAGAAAGAGTTGTGCTGTGCGCCAGTCACACCAGATTTTTTTTTATTCACTTCACATTCATGGTATTTTATTGGTCCAAAAAAGATTTTCGGCTGGACATAAGTTATCTAGAGCAAAAATTTAATTACCTCCACAAATTTCATTGTCAGTCAAAAAAGAATGCAGTTATAAATGATTTAGGGTACGATAATAAATAACCATGCTCTCTAATCTCTTTCACAAAAAAAGTGTATTTTTAAAAGACGATGATAAATAACCTCGTATCCGTATCGCATGACGTCAAGCGGTGAGACTGGCTCCCTTCCTATCATACGAGCACCCATTAGATCCCAATCGGTGAAATTACGCACATAGGAGACCAGTGTGAGGGGTGCTATCTCGTGAAGTATTCCAGCATTAGCTAAGAAGCGAGTTCTGGTCGTTTGGGTGCTCGGGAACGCTGACACCAGCGTTACGTTGTGTCCACGTGCAATGAGTGCCTCACCCAGCTCAAGGAACGGCACCTGAAAATTGTAGGGTTTTTAAGTAAGACGGGGTTTATTCTGTTCTAATTAACTAGCTATCCCTCAGATAGACTTCCGAGTCTTTTCACATCTAGTTTGTATGATAAATCGTCGTAGATAGTCCAAATTTCGGTATAAGGCTTAGCTAATAAGGAATGAAATTAGGAACACAAGCCTTGTTCATTTATTTTTTTTGGAACACAAATTTTAATTTTTATTAAAAAATCAACCACAGCCCTAGTCGTATACCTGGAAAGCTGGCCACAGAGTTACTAACTAACTGCTTCTCTTAATTTCCAAGCCAACTTATAGATTTGTATTATGACTATGTAACTCCGTGGTGTACTTAATTTCAAATAGATTCTAACAAAGCTAGCTGTTAGTGTTTTTTTATTGGCATCCCATGGCCCCCGGGAATCGATCCCAGGATCTCTAGCCTTTCCGGGTCATAGGCGTGCTGTCCATTAACCAGGCCACTGGACCCTCGACCTACACCAATATCACTTCCCCTTATATGCAGTTAGTCGTGCAAGTCACTAACAAAGCGAAAAAGTTTAAAGAAAAATTTTCCACTTGTGCGCCGCTTGTTAAACCAGTAGAGGGACAGACATCTGGCTCTGCTCTAATACACTACTGTAAGCAGCAAAGCCTTTAAGGATGTGAGGTTCCGTTATACGAGCGGCGCACAAGTGGACAATTTTTCTTTAAAGTTTTTCACTTTGTTAGTGACTTGCACGACTAACTGCATATAAGGGGAAATGAGTTTTATTAGTGTTGGTCGAGGTCCTGGTGCAATGGACAGCACCAGCACGCCTATACCCCGGAAAGGCTGGAGATCCTGGGTTCGAAAATGTTGGGAAATTACAATTTTTGCTAACTTCACAAAACTTTCCTTATACCTCTGATAGCTAATTATATATGAAAAAATTTTTTTTTTAAACGTGATGATTAAGCGTGTTCTTGTTTACTTTGTCGATGATTTGCTTTCTGTCGGATAAGTTTGCTAGTTAACTAGATGTGAAGCAACTGGCTTTAGTGAATTTAAGAAGAATTTATAAAATTCTCATCCTATTCTTCATAGACAATTTTACATAGAGTGTATTATTATAGAGGCTATTATTGATTTACATGGATAGATTAGGGATCGATACCCTACCTTGTGACTTTTCGTACCTCCCAGCGTGATCATTAGAATCTCGCCAGGAGCTGCAGCCGCCACAGCCACCAACAATCCGACAATGCCAAGAAGTAACCCTTCAGGCAGCGGGCCTCCATTTCGCGGTGGCCTCATCGCTCCTAGAACAATCAAATTATTCACATTAAATTTTACAAAAATTTGTCATTTAATGAAAAAAATAGAGACTACGAATTACCCGAACTAAGCTTGTCATTTCTTTAACTTCCCATTCCCTTCAGCTATGGGACATACAACTAAAAATTCCTTCATCTTCATTCCGCGGAAAATTTTTTATGTTTTATAGGTATTAAAAATAGCAATAATTTCCAAATAGCTACGCCCCTGTGTATCCAGAGAAATTATTCAAGATCTTAATCTCAATTCGAGGTGTAGAAAAAAGTCAATTTTAGAAGCAAGCTTTTTTCTTTGGGCAAAGTGCTCAGTGCGCATTCTTTCTACTTTTATGACAAACAAGTGGTTCAAGTAGAGAAACGCACTTAATTTCTGAATCCTTCTTTTGACCCGAAAAATAGAAGGAGACGGTCAAGAGGTAACCAAGAAAGATTGCGTTCGTAAACAAGCAGGAAGGATGCCATACATTCCACCCAGGATGCAATTCATTCCAGCTCCACGGGATTTAATTTTAGAATTCTTTATTTTTCATCCCATTTTAATTGAAATACAAAAAAAAAAAAATCCCAAATGAGATTTAATAATTTAAAAATTAAATTTATTCACCCATGACCTTTGAGGAGGGTGAGATTTCTTGTTTTTTTTCCTTTGCAGATCCAGGCTTTAAATATTTTATCAGACCTAAAAATAAAGGTTTAAATATTGCAATATTATTATCTAAAAATGCCTCAAACAACTATTTATAAAGATGCTCTTCAGACGAGAGATATCGCAATGGGCGACTAATATTTTGACTTTTATTGGCCTCTGAAAATGGACTGTTTTAAGACCGAAACGTCGACTATAAAATATTAAAAAAAATAATTTTAGCTGTCAGCTCTCTGATTCCGCAAACCTAAATTGATAAACTATAAACGAATCGTAAATCAACAGTTACATCAAAACATGTGTTACATGTTATTGTGTAGGCCAGGAAATAAAAATTATAATCTAAGTATATAGCAGTGTTTCCCAATCTTTTGAAGTGCACGGCACCCCAAAGGTGCTTTGGAAATAACTTATACACTAGGGGCACCCTTCCTTTCCCTGCAAAAATTTTTTCCCCTCTCGATAAAATCATTTTGAAATTTTTCCTGCCCTGCCAAAGTTTTTTCTGTTTTTTCCGCCTCTTTATTTATTTATTTATTTTTTTTTTCTAAATATCTCGCGGCAGCCCTTACTTTCGTGGCATCCTTGGATATAGGCTTAATAATATGAAATCATATCGTAATTAATTCATTAATTAGTTGTTTCTTGATGCCTAAATATTATGTTATGAGGATGTGGCATAAGGGCAGCCAGGGCAAAAAATAAAATAAAATTTTTTTTATTTTTTGTCGACGTTTCGAGTGCCGATCGCTTCTTCATTAGGACAAAAATGATGTCAAGTTGTCAGGTTAGTTGACATGGCACAGTAAAGAGAGTTTAAAAGAGAATATAAATTGGTAAAAACGTTGCTAGACCGCCATGTCAACTAACTTGACATCATTTTTGTCCTGTTGAAGAGTGCGATCGGCACTCGAAACGTCGACAAAAAATAAAAATAAAAATTTTTATTTTATTTTTCGTCTTGGCCGCCCTTATGCCACATCCTCATATTAATTCATTAATGTTTTTGGCTGTTCTCTTTCAATGATTAGTCGGCTAGGTGGGCATTTCTCCCCTATTTTAAAAACTTTTTTTTATTTGTTTGTCTTTTTCGACATCTTTTTTTTTTTTTTTTTTGGAATGGGTGCATAAGGTCCGAAGACCTATAATGACCAATAGTCACATGCAGCCAGGAAGAAAATAAAAACAAAAGGAGAAGCATCTAATGTCATTTTGACCCCATCCATATTTATTTCTAATGATTGGTAGCCAAATCATTTAAAATAAACGGGAAGTGAACCCAGGACTCCAGCCATGAACTTCCTAGGCCCCAAAAACTTAGTTTTAAACAAAATTAATTTTTTTCTTTCAATTGTCATTTAACAAATATTTTTTTTTTTCAAATTGTGAAATTAATTTCCGCAATTCGTAGAAGCGGAATAAACGCCATAGTCATTCAAGCAACACCATACCGGTATTATATACCTGGTATATTTATTAATTAAAGTTAAGATTCTTTTTAAGCTGGCTCTTTGTTGAAAAGGAAAGTGAGATGAGTGAGAAGGAGGAGGAGGAGGTGAGGTGAGGTGCCGATGACGTCACACTCTCTTTGAAAAGGTCTCAACGGAAGTGAAAGGTCTCATCTCTTCTGCTGAGGATGCTTAGCATCCAAACGATGATGATGACAAGGCCCTTTTATTATTCCACCGGGAAATCGTTAAAAATTCCTGCGGTTAAATCATTTTATTAAGTAGTTCCTAAATTCTTTTTTTTTTGCCATATATGATATGCCGCTAATAATTTTATAAAAAAAAAAAATTTTCTTTCACTAAAACGTTTATTGGAAATTATTTATTAAAGATATAAAAACTCCTTTTACTTTCTCTTATCTAAATAAATTAAACCCAAGCGCTAAAATCGATATAGTACAATAAGTCCAGCAAATAAATAATCTCTCCCAGGCTGATGTGGCCATTTAAACTTTTATAAATACAGTAGAACCCCTCTTATCCGGCCAACCAGATCAACCGGTCCTCGGATTAACCGGCCTATCCCATTAGTATTATAAATTACATATATTTATCATATATTCTTTTTATTATTACATATATTCAAATATATAGATCTCGAAAAATATTTAACTAATTAATTTAAAAAATCATTTTGGGTCTTTTACCGCCAATCCGATTAGAATTTGCAACGCAAGATGCTTTCTAGTCGACACGTTCAGTTGCATTTGAGTTGCAAACTTTAGCTTTAGGAACGCGTTTGCAATGAGTTGCACCGTGTCCCATTCAAATACACACAATAAAACTCAAAACAATCTACCGTAGTTGGCGATATGAGTCTGCAACGAATTTTTTTTTTTTTTTAAGACGCTCCTTGTGTATTGGGCCTTAAACAAAATTGAGCGAGTTTGGAAAACCAAAACGTGTGATGAAAATCAATTTTTCCCGAAAAACAGGAGATCTTTGGCAGTTTTGTTCCTCTCGCCACCCATCCAGAGATTAAGCTCTGTTTACAATCTTAATGGTTGTTGTTCTTTCGACTTGTAAAGCCCGCTGGCAAAATAAATTTTTTTTTTGTTTTATTTTCGTTATGTTAATAATAATTTCGCCCGAGGGTACAACTCTGTATCTTTTCTTGTTTTACTTAATCACAGTTTCAATATTAAACAACACGGAACATTTTCTCCGAATTGTTTAATTAATCAAAATGGCTAGAACAGTTAAATTTCTAACACATCGTTTTCAAATAAATTGTTATCTTGAATTATATAATATGAAATTTCTTAACTTCTTTAAATTATCTTAAATTTGAAGAATTTAGTAATAAAGAAAAAAGAAATCCCCTTTCTCTCCTTCTCTCAATTTCAATTTACCTAAAACCGTAGAGATAAAAAAAAAATCGCATGAATTGTTACTTCATGCAAAAGATAAAAGGAAACGAATGCTTCTAGAGATAAAATTTCAAAAAGAATAATTTATTCTATGGAGAAACAAATAAAAGAACACGAATCTTGTTAAATTTACAATTGCGCGAAGAGGCTATGAAAAATTAAATCTACTGCTGGTAACCCGTACCGTATATTGTAGATATCTTTACGATGCATTCAGAAGTAATAAATGTTTGAGTTTAATGGAGCTTTTTTGCTTGACCTACGGCTCAGAGGTTAACTTCTGGTGTTAGAGAGAGTATGCCCGTAGTCTAAAATGGCCTTAGATGCCGAAAAAGTTTTGAACAAATGAATTTTTACAATCTATTTCACACCTCTAGTAAAATAGTATTCTTTGGGATGCCAAATGATCAAGTCATTTGCAGATGTTGCTCAATTGTCAAATTTCTAGAGTGATTTAAAAATTTCGTTTCAGGGCATCTTTGTAGTTTAGATTGAAAATTGATTTGGTCAATTGGGTTGCCTATCTTCCGGCAACTTACTAATTTCGACATTCAGAATATTTTTAATTAAAGAAAATTTCTTTAATAGCATAAAAAGAAGAATTTATCTAATAAACTATGTTTCTTCTTTG